>VZRU01010620.1:10732-25409 GCA_013398155.1 Pedionomus torquatus
TAATAATAATAATAATAATAATAATAATAATAATAATAATAATAATAATAATAATAATAATAATAATAATAATAATAATAAAATCTCTCCTCTGTGTAGGAGCACTGCCCAAAATGAATCCAAAGCATTTTGGTTCAGAGACACCCACTGTCTTCTGAAAGTGAAGAGCAGATGGCAAATTTCAACTTTTCAGGGATTTAAGTGGGTGGCAGAGATTATCCATGTTTTATTTGTACTTTAGGATCAAAGTCATCTTCTCTCCCCTTTCTTCCTTTCCTCTGCTAGGTAAAGGGTATTATTTCTTAGATGGCTTGTTTGGTCCTTCTGGTCACTGACCCTGCTCCTTTTTTTCCCCTTGCGTGTCACTTCTTTCTCCATGTTTTTCTTTCTGCTTTAATCTTTCTGCTCCTCAATGACCACTACCTGTGCCCATTTTTAGGCTCAGATACCCTTACCCTGCACCTTTTTTCTTTGCATTTCACACACCTGCTCTCTGGGCTGCAGAAGCAGGATTAAGTCCTGTCACCTACAGTCTGGGGTTGTCAGAGCCCCGGGTTCAGAGGACAAGTAGGCTTCTCTACACATCGCATTCTGGATAATCTCAGAAAGGCATATGACATTGCCAGCAGGAGCTACCATGGAGCGAGGAACATCTTCAGCTTTGATACCTTCTCCTGAGGGATTTAAAAACCAGATTTCTGCTTAATTTGTCACTGATAAAGACAGTTTCTCTGAGCTTGGGGTCATACAAGCATCCATACTACCTCTGCCTCATGACCAGGGACAGTGTGTCGGAGCTCTGTGTTTTTCATTCAGCCGCTCAGAAGATGGAAGACCCATCCAGGTTATAGGAAACCTGGATTCGATTTCTTTCTGACTCCCAGGGAATATAAACCCATATCTCTTATACACACGGCCTCATCATCAGAGCTGCGCTGCACACGTGGGAGCAGGGAATCTCAGACTCTGCCACTGAAACCTTCTTGTTTGGCCTGGAATAATTAAATATTCATTGAGCTAAAGAAAGAACGAACGAAAGAAAGACTTTACAGCCTGGTGTTTTGGTGCTCCCTTGGGGGTGGGAGAAATCTGCCCCTATCCTTGCTCCAATGAATACTTAATATGAAATACTTAAATATTCATTGGAGCAGTCACTGGGAACAGGGTCTCTCATCTACCAGGTGAGTACCCTAATCACTCTGTTATAGCCACACACACACACACACACACACTTTCTGGTATAATGAATATTGAATTACTCTGTGTAAAATGAAACAGGTTTAAGGAAACACAGCAGAAGATACCCAGCCTACAGCAGCAGTGGTTATATCTTTAGTTAGGAGGGCTCCCCCCATGGCACAGCCAAGGAAACCGAACCTTATATCTGAAGAGATTTTTAACTCCAAGTGTAGCTCTTGTCCATATGAGATCTTCCAAACACCTCACGATTACTACACATCAGAAGAGAAAAATATTACACAACTGTCTGGTTGGGTAGCACCAAAGATGACCTTAAAAAGGAAGTGACATCGACAATATTTACTAAGCTTTAACAACCTGTGGAAATCAAAGATAGACAGTGTCAGGAAAAAAAATGACACTTTTTTATCCCTCAGACAGAAGCACGGTGTTAACATATTGTGACAAGAACTGGAAACCTAGCATTTCCTGCTAGCCAGGAAATCAAATGCCCTTAAAAACAACAGATTTTTGAAAAGATCTGGGTTTTGGACGGAAGGACTCTGTCACTCGTCAGGAGGTTACTTACCGGCAGCTCCTCTGCACTAGGATCAGAAGATGGGGCTGGACATATCTGGGACATGTACCCTGGATGCCAACATGAAGCCTCCCACACGAAGCTTCGTTTGGAAAGCCACTTGCTCAAGAAAACGTGAAGGACCAGGGCAAAGTGTCTGGAGATCCTTCCGAGCAGGCAGTGCCCCCCAGCAGATGGGAGCAGCCACAAACGACAGAGGAGTGCAAAGAAGAGTTTCCGCCCTTCATACCAGCGTTGGCTTGGGAAGGATGACGTTACTTGAAATGTACTCGGTAGCCAAAAATAGCACAGAGTGATAATACCGATTGTGCAGCTGGAAAGCATGGTTTTGCTGGCAACTGGAACGGGGCTGAATAGAGCAAATCACAGATAAACACCTACATATTTATATGCATAAACACAAAGTCGAGGCTAATCTTTTTAGCGTGATTGCTGCATTTCCATGATTGTGTTCATCTCCTTTCCAGAAACAATTCCCAGTCTCAAAAATTTCGCAAGTGGGATTGCTTTTAATCCATTGCCCATTCAAAATATGTGGGTAAGGCCATCAGAAAATTATATAGATATAGCGGGTTCACATATATCTCCCTTCAGTACAGTTATGGCCTCACTTTATATGTTTTACAAATTAGACCCATTATTATAGTAATAAAGTGGGGTTTTAACATTAGACATTTCTACAGATATTATAATAAGATTATTGATAGGAAGAGAGGTGATTTACTGTTCAAGAGGCTTTAACAGCCCCTTGTCAAATGCTGAAGGCTGGTCATCATCAAATATACAATTTCCCGTCAGAAATACCTGCCATGACTGTTGAAATACAGTGGTTTACTATCTCTACAAGCACAAGCTTGAGCTGGGTTTTGTTGTTCTTTTCCTGGAGGTATTTATTTGCTGTGGCATGTCTAAAGTACTTAGTTGTGTGCAATTTTCCAGGTGGAAAATGGCATGCTGAAACCGGCCCTCATTTTGCACCTACCCAGTGGAGAGAGAATTGCGAGATGCTTACATTGACACCAGGAACCAGAGGGCACAACAGCTCTGTGGCCTTCACTGGTTTAATCTTTCAGGGATTTGGGAAGTGAGTGAGCAGATGGAAAGGGTCAGGATCTTCTCCCAGAGAAAAACTGGCCCAGCACAAAATGGGGAGGCATCCATGGCTGATGCGGGGCCAGCAGCTCCCGTTGAACCTTGCTGTCCTCAAGCCCTTCCCTTTCCACTCTTGAAAGCAGTAACAACATGGAGAAGGACACGTTTTGATGGTCTGGGGCTCTTCACTGAATGCATCATGTCTAAAAGTCACTTGGAGAGAGTCACCTTACCTTCTCTTTCCTGTACATTGGGGTGATGGAGGGCTTTTCCTCATGCTGCAACCGGCTCACAGCTGCAGGCCTTGTGAAACGCTCTCAAAATCCCCTCTCTGGTGTGTCCTGCAAATGTTTCACAGCAGTTATTTGGGGATATCTAAGCTGAGGGGTTTTCTTTGTGGGGGAGGTAATGCTTCAAAATTGTGTTCGTATTAGATTCTAGACAGAAAGGTGCCAAAGCCTTTCAAACCATGGTCTCCAGCTTCTCCTCTGGTACCTCCTTCTCCTATCGTTATCTGCTTGCTACTAATTAATATAGAAAAGAATGAATTTACCTGCCTACATTGGCCAAAAAAACTGATGGAGGAGTCAGACTCTAGTCTTCATCTAGCTTTGACTTCCTCCATGTGAATTGTCTCTTTTATTTTTACTGGTGTCATCCAGCAAGGCACATGAGATGGTCTCATGTAACCTCTTATTCCTGCAGAGAGCGGCAGTGAGCTTGTGAGCTTTTAGACCTAAATGAAAAATCCTGCTCCAGTGTTTTCACTGAATCTGATTTTATTGAAAGAAAGGCCTCACATTTTTTCCTAAAAATCGATCAGAAAATTTTTGGTATTTCCTTAATAAAAACCTCCCTGCAGATAAGTTGAGGAGGTTTGTTGTATTCAAGAAATGGACATATGGAGACAACGTTTATCATTTTCAATGCCAGAAACCATTTCTTTACAGTTCGAGAGATTGCCCTTAAATGTAAACAGTTTTTCAGTTCATGTGATTGAAAAATAATTATCCAGCTTATAAATATTTTCATGAAAGATGGCTGTCCAAATGCTGGGAATGATCATTTCACAGTGCCAGTCTCACTTTTATCCCACAATGTGCTAATTATATTGATATTAATGGTAGTAAATGCTTGAATAATTAGCAGTTACCTGGGCACTCAAGTTCCAGAGGATAAAGATGTCAGTTCAAATCTCATAACAGGAACAGACCCATTCTTCCTAAGTGCTTTTGATTGCAGTTTAACAACCTAAAATTGGGTATACATTAGGAATGAAACACAGTTTAATGCAAGAAGTGAAAGGAAAAAGAAAATAACTTCACTACCCTCTGAAATCTCTGGTAATAAAGAATAGTTACAATAGTGGGATCATTTCTGCTTGGGAAGCTGGAAAAATTTCCTTTACCATTGTCCTTCTTTTTAAAGTAATTTTTCATCTAAGCTTTGATCTCATTTCATGCAACATATGTCAGAAGCAGAGCTGGACAAAGAATTCATAAATGAATTATTTAGCTGATGAGTGTCACCTCTATTTCTTTCAGCTAATTGTTCACAAATAGATAGTGACTTTTGTGAACGTATTCATTATTCAGATTTATTCAGTGGATAATTGCTGGGAGTAATTCTTTGTCTGTAGATTGCTTGGAAGCATTTCACCGTGAGCATTTAATAATAAAAATCTATCCAGGCTTTCAGTACAAGACAAAGTAAAAATATCTGTAACTACTGATGGAATCCTTAAGCACAAACAATATATTGCAGTCTTAACAAGCAACGCCAGCGCTTTCAGGAAGAACTCCACTACTTCTCATGGCACACAGGAGGGAAAGCAAAGACATCTCAACTATCTGTGTGGTGCCGACTTTGAATGGTGCTCGTTGTTTATGCAAATAAGTTTTTGCAAGAAAAACCTTGCTTTAAGTGTTTGCTCAGCAGAAAAACCAAACAATCCTAAACAAAACATGATTGACTTCCCAGTGAATAAATATGAACAGTCTACACAAAGGAACCAACTGCACAGCCAGTATTTTCCCGCAAAACCCCAATGGAAGATGTCTGGGAAATAAACATAACATGATAAAACAATTTTACGCTCGGAGGATAGCTGTGTAACCGTATGAACTCTTTTTCCATTTCCTTCTGTGGGAATAAATATTTTAGACAAGCAAAGTACTTTGTAAATGATGCCTTTGTGGGGATTCATCTGGCCTTGCTCAATTATTTTGAAACCTAGCAATTTTCTCATATCATTGAATCTGGCTTTATTGCAAATAGGGTCATAGAAATAGTCACTCGTCGCGATAATGGACTTTATCTTAACTATGAACACTTCCAGCCGGTTTACACACACATATATATTCAATATTCATGGATATGCACGGTGCATATATATTAATAATGAAGTAACTTTATCTTCAACAATCTGAAAACAAAATCACGTAACACCATACAGTGCGGGGTGCGGTGGTAACTGGAAGCAGCATATCAGGATAACAGAACAGAAAAGGAATAAATAAATTAGAAGGGAGTCTTCCATATCTTCTTCAACTTCCAGAGTGTCAATTGAGCCTTTGTTCAATATTCCACCTTTCGTGGTTCTGTGTGCTCTTGATTAATAATTTAGAGATGCACTTTTTGGCAGCAAGGTAAGTTTTGTGTTTGCCAAGAGTGATTTTCCACCAGTCAGGGAATACATCAGGAAATACAAAGGCAAAATGCCCCACAGAGCATAATTAGCTGTGTGCCGCCTTCCTTTTTCTGCCTCTTGGAGAAACAGATTTATGGCTGAAAGGTGTGGGACACACATGAGGTGTCGTACGGCACCAGTTCTGCTCCTCAGACCTTCTAGGGAGGAAAGCACTGCATAAATCCCAGCCTTAAGATAAAAATCAGCCCTTTGGATTGTGTGTTTCCATGTGCATTGCACAACCAGAAGGGTCACAGTTAATCTCTCGACTGACAGTCACTCCAAAATGGGGAGGGAGGGGGTGGAGTTGTGGAGTTGGAGGAAAGAAATGATCAAAGCCTCGTGGAGACAGAGCACAAATGGGTACATGGTCTGATAACACTTGGCGTGTGTAAGCAGCTAGGAATCAGTTTTCACTCAAAGCAATCTGTTCTCATTTCCGTATATCTGTTAATTCCTATGATGCCCAGAGACCTGCCTACCCAGGTGTGTTTAACCCCCCAGGAAGAGCTGTGTGGTCAAAGCAAAGCACAACATCAACAGTCCCTGTGGTGCCCCGTGAAGGACTCACAAGATTATCCTCCTGGTGAGGTCTTCTCATCACCCTTTATATGACACCGCCCTGGAAGTTTTCAGGATCACACAGATCTGTAAGTTCTCTTTTAATGCATGTAGGCAGACCTGTGGCTATGCATCCAGGAACTGCAGCCTTGGGTTGCCACTTTTGGAAAAAATAGATTAGGCATGGTAATATCACATGCAACCATCTGATCCAGCACAACAGAATGCCTTTCTGAAGGCAGAGCCCTGGCTTTATTTGAGGGTACGGCAGGTAATTCTGGGTGATGACCATCTTCTTGGGCCAGTGGCACCAGTTTCAAATTCACAGTGTGCAAGAGTTTGCACTGGTTTTGAACTGAGTTTTGCTCTAAGGCAAAGATGTAAATACTGAGCAGAACATGGAGTAGGGTTTTGCATTGTGGTTAGAATATCCTCCTTCCAGAACAGAGTGGTTTCTGCTCTATTGGGACTGGCTAGAAGTGATTTAACTCTGTTGAGGAACTTGGTCTCAATTCATCCTTGGCATGAATCCATTGACTTATAAAAGGCACGGATCCATCTCCATTTCTTAAAATTGCCTCTCTTATTCATGCATCTTTCCAACTAGATGACACAAATAACCACAGAGTACTTGTGATGATATATAGTAAACAGAGAGAGAATTTTTGGGCTGCTGAAATGAACTTTCTAAATAATTACAGAATGATTCCACATCCATTTCATAATTAGACTCCTGAGATTACAGCCATGCTATTATTTGTGATTCAACATGCATTTTTATTTTGGAAATGTCCCATAAGCCATTAGGTTTATTCCACCTGAGGTCTTCTAATTCGTTCTGCTCATCCTGCCACTGGGATCTAAAATGTAAAGCATGTATTGATTGAATCAGAGTTACCAAGTAACCGAATGCTAATATCTGCTGCTGGCTCACTGTTTCCACACCAGCCAGTCCTGTTGGTGTGGGATGTAGGAGATGGCCAGGGCTGGAGTGAACCATGTCGTTCTGAGTCAACTTTTGTCACACGCACATTGTATTTTAGGAACAAAATGGAGTGGAACCAGAACCTCAGTTTAAAGCATCCAGGATGGAGCTAATGGCAGGGCTGTCAACAGTCATGAGACAGAGAGGGACAGAGCCATGAGAATGAGAATGAGAATGAGAATGAGAATGAGGATTAACCCACTGCCAGCAAGAGAATGGCTGAGCTGGCATAAAACAGAATGGGAGGTTAAAAAGGCATTCAAACAAAAACTCTCAGAAACAGCCAAAACAGAATTATCTTCAGGAATTACATTTTAACAGTAATCACTTTGTGCTCTCTGTTGTGTTCTGGCTCTTTCTGTAGTGATTGTTCGTTTCCCCAGGTGAGTTTTGCCCTGAGCAGAATTCAGGCTGGGATGCCTGCAGGGTATAGCCTAAAAAAGGGGATTAGCCATCTTGTCTAAATCCCAGATATCAAAAGGTTCCTGTTGACTTCTGTGAGCTGCTGCCGGTCCTCAGCAGCTTTTAGAAACCTGGTAGCCGTTAATGCCAAACTGGTCCTGAGAAGGGGAGCAGGCGGGACCGACAGCAATGGGAAGGGAAGGAGCCAAGGGAATCATAAAGCAGCTAAGTGAAGGCATCGCGGCATAAAGCGACACGAGAAACACTGATGTAAATGCTCTTGAGCTCTATTTGCAGTGTCACCTTGGAAGGGGATTAGATTAGATTAATGACATGAAAGAAGAACAGAAAAATGGAGAAAAAAAGCAGATTGATATGTGAGAAAAACCTAAATGAGTAAAATATGCATGAATTAGAAAGAGTTTGGATGCTAATACTGGATGATGAAAAGTATAAAAGGCAACTGGTAAATCCTGCTGTCATTGGCAGACACTTTACATTAATGTCAAGTCTATTTATGCCAATATTTGTTCTGGGTTTAATTTCTTGTAATTAGTATGTAAGTCTCTCTCCTCCACCTCTCCAAGCCCTGGAGGCTGGTGTTTTCAGAGTAAATCGAGTAGGTCAAACAAAGAATAATAAGTAAAATTTCCAAAACTGGCAAAGTGCTTCTGGAGCCTATATTTAATTGCATCTCAAATTTAAGCAGAGTCGAGAAAAGGAAGCAAGGGAAAAGAATCACATCAAAGCACATCAAAGAACTCTTGTGGACATCAGGATACAGAGATAGAATCATAGAATTGATGAGGTTGGAAAGGACCTTTCAGATCATCGAGTTCAACCATCAACCTAACAGGGACAAAACCCATCACTGAACTATATTTCTGGGCACTATGTCTACCTGTTTTTTAAATACCTCCAGGAATGGTGACTCAACCACTTCTCTGGGTAGGCAGTTCCAACACTTAATAACCCTTTCAGTATAAAATTTTTTCCTAATATCCTGTCTAAACCTCCTCTGGCATAACTTGAGGCCATTTCCTCTTGTCATATCGCCTGTGACTTGGGAGAAGAGACCGACCCCTGCCTCCCTACACCCTCCTTTCAGGTGGTTGTAGAGAGTGAGAAGCCTCAGCTCCTTTTCTACCAGTTGAACAACCCCAGTTCCCTCAGCCAGTCCTCATAAGATTTGTGCTCCAGACCCCTCACCATCTCCATTGCTCTTCCCTGGACACACTCCAGCACCTCAATGTCTTTACTGTAGTGAAGTGTCTAAAACTAGACACAGCACTCCAGGTGGAGCCTCACCAGTGCCCAGTGAAAGGGGTCAATCACCTCCTGAGTCCTACTCACCATGTTGTTCCTGTTACAGGCCAGGATGCTGTTGACCTTCTCGGCCACCTAGGCACACTGTGGGCTTGTATTTAGCTAGATATCGATGAACACCCCCAGCCACTCTATCCCAAGCTTGTATCATTGCATGGAGTCTGTATGACCCAAGTGCAGGACCCAGCCCTTGGCCTTGTTGACCCTCATCCTGTTGGCCTCAGCCCATTGATCCAGCCTGTCCATGCCCTTGGGTGCCCTCGGGTGCCCTTTCCACCCTCAGGCAGGTTGACCTTCCCACCCAACTTGGCTTCATATAGAAATTTACTGAAGTTGCACTCAACCCCCTTGTCCAGATCATTGATAAAGATCTTAAAGAGAACCAGCCCCAATACCGAGCCCAGGGGAACACAACTTGTGACCAACCACCAACTGAATTTAACTCCATTTGCCACCATTCTCTGGGCCCAGCCCCCCAGCCAGTTTTCTACCCAGTGAAGAGTACTCCCATCCAAGCCATGGGCAGTCAGTTTCTCCAGGAAAGCGCTGTGGGAAACAATATCAAAGGTCTTACTGAAGTCCGGGTTAACAACACCCACAACCATTCCCTCATCTACCAAGCGTGTCACTGTCATAAAAGGAAATCAGGTTTGTCAAGCAGGACCTGCCTTTCATGCACCCGTGCTAGCTGGGCCTGATTATTTGGATGTCCTTCGTGTGCCACATAATGGCACTAAGGATGATCTGTTCCATAACCTTTCCAGCCACCTCGGTCGGATGGACAGGCCTATAGTTCCCTGGATCATCCTTCCAGCCCTTCTTGTGGGTGGACATCACTGGGACCTCCCCAGTTTGCCAGGACTGTTGGTAATTTATGCAAAGTGGTTCAGTGAGCACTTCTGCCAGTTCCCTCAGCACCCTTGGGTGGATCCCATCGACTTGTGTATGCCTAGGTGATGAAGCAGGTCCCTCATCCTCTCCTTTTGGACTATGGGGCCTTCATTCTGTTCCCCACCCCTTCTTCCAAAGGCCTCAAACTCTCCTTTTTCTCCTGAGTTGTAATGATATCTCCCTGGGGTTTTTTTTTGCCATGAAGACCCATTCACTTGCAAATGTGTACTGGAGCTGCTTCTTTGTGAGTAACCAGTTTGATAAGCCAGGTCTAAAGCCAGTTATTTTTCGCACAGGCAAACTGAAGATTTAAGTTATGTTTTTGTCCCAAAGCACAGCATCCTTGGTATGCCTGCAGGAGTGTGGGAGGGTCCTGCTCACCAAGAAAATGTATGTCTTACAATGGGGTAGCTGAGAGCAAGATGGGCTTTTACCAGTGAGTGTGGAAAAAGGGTCCAGCTCTGATCCCTGGCAGGTTTGGATCAAATCTTTAAAATGTGATACTCTTGGGAGGCAACTTGTTACAGCCTTGTAACACTTACAGCCCTCTCTTCTTTTCCCCCCGCTTCTCTCTCCTTCATTCTTATCAGAAATTTGGTCCGGGACCACGAAACCTCTCAGCTTAAATTAATATGTTGGTCAGAAACATCTCTGCTCCAACAAATGTGCTTTTTCTGATGCGGAGCGCTTTCATCAGCATATTTTTCATCATCTCAAATGTATGAGCCTTTCAATCAGTCTCCTCAATGAAACAATGAAAATTACATTGCCTTCTTTTCTAAAGCTAGACAAATGCAAAGGCAAGGAATAAGCTTCAGAGGACAGCAACGTAGACGGTGAATTAATAGGGCCTGAAGGGAGCAGAATTGAAACCGAGCTCTTGGTCTATCATATGTTTCTGGTTATATGGCTGCTCCCTGACAGAGGCAAAACCTCTAGGTGCAGAGATCTGGTTCAGTGTCTTACATTCTCTTTCATGCATTATACCTGCTGTAGCAATAATTTCTGGGAGAAATAGTGAGACTGCAGTGCTCTTCTGCTCTTTACCTAATTGTTAGCATTCCTCTCTGTGCATTTGAGAACTGGAAAAAATTAGATCCCTTTTGGACCACACTGAGCTAAAAGACTCTTTCCAACTTTACAGTAAAAATGATAGAAAGGTAATGCCACAACTCTTCCCTCCTAGAAGAAGACCTCTCCTGACTCTGTGATTCTCTTGGGGCTGTAGAACTGAAACATCTTTTTCCTGACACTCCTGGTTTTGGCAAGATATGTCACTTGCGGCATGGATAGTGCCAGAGCTGGGAAATAGTGTTAACTGCTTTGATGGACATATTTGATAGTCCAAATCAAAATGTTATTAGCAAGGGATTCTAGCAAGACTTCCTTACAGAAAAGTTGTCTTCTGTTTGACTGTCATATTTTCTTTACAAGTGTTTGGGGTTTGTTGTTTTTTTTTGTTTTTTTTTTGTTTTTTTTTGTTTTGTTTTGTTTTGTTTTTGTTTTGTTTTTTTTTTTTTTTGTTTGTTTTTTGGTGTGTGCACTCTTTCTAAAAGAAAGTAAAAGGACACCTGGCTGTTGCCCACTCCACAGTCAGGGATGCCACTGACTCCAGTCAGAGTTCTGCATGTGGAATCTAGGCAGGTTTTCAGCTCTGCTACTCAAATCTATAGGACTGATAGATCTCCATTAAATGAGCAAAAATTATCTCTGACAGGTCATTTTGAGTAAAGCTGCCTTTCTCTTTACACCCCTGAAAGAATATTGCAGTGATATTGAAATTTTTTAATGCACATACAATGACATTTGCTTCTCGGTTAAATGAAATAATATGAAACGCAAAGACTGGGGCAAAGTACTGTTGATCCCAAACCACAGATACCAAGTTTCCTGTCTGACTAAAGCAATAATTTCTATTTTCCTCTGGTTAAAATGAGGGGCACAATCTGACTGTGAGGTTGGCACTCTGCTCTTTTGAGCTATGACTCTACTGGCTTCTGCCAAAAGGCCAAGTAATTTCATCTGTCATATTCCCATTGCCTGGTCTGTTGTCACTACTTTATTACAACTGGTGAACTTTGAGCATTTTGGCAGTCCCAGTGCACTGATACAAAGCATAATCTTCTAAATAATATGCTCTGCTTGCAGTACATGAGTGAGGCAAGTATCTGCCTGCTTCACGCTTCCTTCTTTTTCAATGAATTTTCCTCACATCCACCCATCTCTGCACACATTCTAAGCTCAGGACCCAGCCTGCTCCTCACCTGCTCCTCCAACCTGGGGTCCTTCAGGCTGCTCTGGGTGCCTTTACCTGATAATCATCACAGTGGCACCTGCTACGAGAGGATGATGGGCAAACCAGGTGCTGAATACCTCTCCTGTTTCAGATAGGTAGGTATAAAGAGAAAGACTTATAGAAAGACCTCAAGAAGACTCCAATTCTTGAATCCTGCGTATTTTCCTGGGATGTAATACATGCCCCTTGACTAAAGCACATACAAAAAGATTTGAGGCTGGAAGAGGAGAGGATTTTCTCTAACCCTGTCTCTCAGGAGAACCTGGCATGAACTAGCATCAGTGTTGGAGAAGGAGACCAAGTGTGTAGCGGGCTGACGAAGGCTGATTGGTTCCCATGGCCATGATACATTACCTGTTCTGTGCTATTCCAGAAAGGACATCTTCATCTCCTTTGGATTTACAAAACAGAAATCAAGGTAGCAAAATGGCACTGCCTCCTTTATTTATTTTTATTTATTTTTTTTTTTTTCTTGGGGATGTGCAACATAAATAAGGAATATAGAGGAGGAAAAAGAAAGCAAATTTGGAGAATTTGGAGCAGTTGACACCAGTGGTTGTCACCTTTACTTGTCAGTCCAGAGTTGGATTTGGGGGCAGCGTGTAGAAGAGGAAACATCTGGCTCTAGAGAGGAGAAGCTGGTTCCCCAGTGTACCAAGCAGCTCTCAGTCCTTCAAATCACCTGCTTACACAGGAATCTCTTTTTGCAAGACCAGATCTGGAGGAGTCTCTTTGTACAAAGCCAAGGCTGGCCATGTTTTGGGGAGGAATTCCCCTAAATCTTGGCTCTGCCCAATGGTCCATGCAGTAGTACCTCTGGCCCTAGGCATGTGCAACCAGACCCCTAAAGATTCGAAATCTCTGCTTTATTTGCACACCAAAAAATAAAGTAGCTCCTCCATGACAGATAAAACTTGGCAAATTCAGATACTTGCCAAAACCTTTTATTGCAAAACATTCCTGGCTGAATAATGACCCAGTCACTCTAAGTGCTTTATATAAGCCAAGTGGAGGTGAATTCCTGGGTTTGGGAATTGCATTAGGAAGGGTACATAGGGCTTTCCTCATCCACCCAACTTTAAGCAAGTCAGACCTCCTTTCTAGAGGCAAAGTGGGTTGTTGGGGATCTGAGATGTTGTCTACCTTGTTTTCAACATTAATGGCAAAATAGGCTCCACAGGAACAGGTTGTCATACTGCGTTTATACAGATTCAATTCCAAAAAGTCTGCTAAGAGACTTTATTGCAGCTCCTAATAAGGGTTCTTATTGATCTTATATTATATGCTCGTTTTCATAAGTCTGGTTTAAGACCAGGGCTGTATAAGAGAGAGAGACACTGGTAAAGAGCCTGTGCCTGCCCTGAAGTCTGTATGAACTGAAGGAGCAATGACAATTTACAGCATACTGAAGATCTGGCCCACAGTTTCTAGAGAGGCTGAATATACAGCACAGGGGAAAAGAAGCCAAGAAGCCACAGCGTTTTGACAGAAGCAGGTTAAGCAGTTTTATGACAGAGGCTCCCTCCACTCTGGCCTGTGCAGGCAAGAACACAAACCTTTTTTTCAGACATACCTGTTGGTCATGATGAAAAACGTAGGCAGCATCTCAGACTGACATGTCTTGCTTGGGAAGCCTGCTCAGAAAAATCCTTCATCAGAGCAGCAGCTGTCTCCTTCCCCGGAGCAAATTTCTTTAAAGCTGTCAAAGATGCTGTAATCAGACTAGGTCATCAAAACCAGTCCTCCTGAGGACTGGAAATAAGATCCAGAGATGAGCATTCAGCTACATGGGCAAGGTCTAAAACACTAAAGTTTCCATTGAAATTAAATGAAGGGACTGTAATTACTGTGAAAGAAAAGCAAAGCAATCACTGGGAGAGCCCGAAAGCTTTCAAACTGCCTCCTGAAATGATGCTGGCTGTAAAGCAGGGCTCTGTGTACAGCACAACAGGATCCGATAGCAGAGCAAAGCTTTTACCGGGAAACCAACTTAGATAACTATCGGAGCATTTCCCTGTGGGGCTCCTGAAGCTGAGGCAAATTTTAATCGAGATTTCACTGCACAGTTGAGTAGTTTTATGTCCAGGTTAAGCAAAAAAAAAAAAAAAAAAAAAAAAGGTTAATAAAGTAATAAAAATGGATTCTTTTCTCTTCTTGATTTCAAAACAATGAAGCGGTGGTCAATATGTGTAATAATTTGTAAATAGTGTCCACTGAGGGGGAATTCCTCTGCATTTGCACCCTTGCTTGTGCTTGTGCTTGCATAAGCAGCTTTGCAGTTTCCATAAATCCTTTGGAATAAGAGGAAGAGAAAATGGACTGAGTTCCGCTCTGGTAGAATGTTTGCTGCTGTTACTGGAGTTACATCTGGGATAAATTTGGTCTGGATTTGACTAAACCCAGTCTTAGGTAAAATTAAAGGGTATCAATCTATTTAGTTTTAGCTGCATTTACAGGGTATTGCTTACAGCATCTCTGATTTTCCCTGATTGAGGAATAGTATTAGAGCAAACAGATCAAAATGGGTTCTAAGTGTTTCTCCAGTGCTCTGGCATTACATCAGATACTGGTTCCCAGTTCTTCCTTACTGCTCAAATTTTTTTATTTTTTATTTTTTTTTTAAAAAAGAAATCATCACAGTGGAGGTGGTGAATGATT
>VZRU01010620.1:42888-57158 GCA_013398155.1 Pedionomus torquatus
CGGTAAGCAAAGACTGTTTCCGTGCTGATTGGGGAACGCCCCAGCAGCAAATGACAGAGGTAAAGCTTGTCTGGTCAGCGAGGAAAGGCACGATGCTGCATGGATAAATGCAGCCCTGTTAGCTGGTCTCGCTGGATTCAGGATAACAGCCAGGATTTCAGTTTGCGCCGATCAACCGAGTACACACCAGTGGCAAGTACAGAAAGCTGGAACCGTGTGCCAGTGTGTTTTCATGGGTCAGTCAGGCATGTGGTTACTAGCACTGCAGTCACGCCTTCCTCTCACCCCCGTGCAGATGCAAAAGCCACTGAAGTCACCCGAATATTTCTGTTCGTGTCAGTGGAGCGGGTTGCTGGTGGATTGAAACCTCCCTCTAATGCAATTACTCTCTACTAAGGGAGGAAAATGGAAAAGTGAAGATGGCATTTTGTGCATCGAGGTCACACAGGCCAGCCAGCTCTCAGCATTTTAAATGGTACTGTACTGAGATTTTCTTCTTTTCCAGACATAAACATACGTGAAGCGCATCACAGCATGGCCTCCCTCCTGTCACTTAAGGTGTATTTTGATCGAGAGCTGAGAGAAGGTCCTCTGCACCTCAGGCAGAGGGGCCATCAGGGCACACAGGGGAAGAGCATCACATCTGACCTGAGCAGAATTAGGGGCAGGGGACAGAATTTGGGAGGACTTTGCTGGGCTGACCCCATGACAGCTTTCAAAGGCCATGATGGCTTCTCCGACCCTGCTCTGACCACATGTGGTCCTAATTTCCAGGACTCTCACCCTCACAACCTACTCATTCTTCCATCAATTCAGCAGGAGGCACTTTGGCAATAAAAAAAATATTTCTTCATTTGTTAAATTGTTGTTGTCTTATTTTTTAGGAAGTGAATCATCTATACTCTGACTGGAAGCATCAAAAAATCTATATCCCTGTCTAGCTTTGTGTTTGTAGTCTGGATGAAATTATAGTAGATCAGTTTAAGTCAGGTTAGTTCAAAGAAAATTAGATAGAATGGCTCTTGAAAAACAAATAAAAAATAAAGCGTATGAAAAAGCACCTCTGGTTCAAAATTTTATATCCAGGGAAGCTTTGGATAAAAAGTTAAGGTCACTTTTAAACTTCCCAGGAGAATAACTTGCTTGATTATGCTAACTATACCTATCCATTGATTACATGAATCATTCAGTTCCTAAAAAGTCAGACCTCTCTGCTCTCCTCCACCCTGACTATGGATGGAAGTCAAGGTGAATCTTTCCATTAACTCCTGCGATCTTTGGATCAAACACTGAAAGGTGATCCCGAGAGTTGGCCATCGATAATGAATCCGGGCACAGTGAGGTTATCTCTGGCCCAGATATCCTCATCCCAGGGTAAAACCAGGGCAATGAGACACAGACCTGACACTTACCCCACCGTGAACTTGTTTGGAGCAGTTGTGAATACAGTGACGGCAGACGCTGCAGACATGAGCTTGGAAATGTTTGTTTTATGGTCTTAAGGGAGCTTTGTACCTTGAAAAAAAGGGCTTCTGTAACCAAACAGCAGCCTGTTAATTGTATTACATTATCTCTTGATAATGGAGCGATTTTAAAAGTGTGACTACAGCAAACAAGAATTTCTGTTTTTCACCAGACCACTTAAAAAGCCCTACCTTTATGTAGGGCATCAGGACTTTTCCGTGTCACATTCTATTTCCGTTTCTTATTAAGAGCAAAATTGATTTGCTGTGCCAGGGGCTTTCCATTTGCATTTCAATTACAGATTTCAGTGGCTTCTTAGGCTTTTCAGGCTTTTAAAGGACTAGTATTTCCTATAAAATATTCCAAAGCAAAAAATTTAGGGGGTGAGGGGGAATGAAGCTCATTAAAAATAAAGCTTATCACCAAGACTGCCATCCCCACAGTTACATTCATTGATGATTGCTCATATTTTCATTGTTTAGTAAAGAAAAAGTCATTACTAAAAGCTGGAAAACATTATGTGTGAACAGATGACTGGTATGATCTTACATGTCCTGAAGTCTTCATTGAACCCAACTTATCTGTGAGGTAATGAAGTCCCTGGAAGTTGTGTGAAAAAGAGTAAAGAAGTTGATAAGGCCAGTAAGAGTCAAACTGGAGGTGTGGGAGTTTGGGCTCACAGCACTCTATAGGCAACCAGGGAGCCAGAAAAGCTCCCTTCAAGATCAGGTTCCCAGAGCCTCACCTTAACTGGGACTGATGGGAAGAGGAACCCATAACCAAGGTAGAAATCATGGCACTTGAACATTTACAACATTTAAAAATAAAATGTTGGGATCATTTTGAAAACAATTCAGAAACTCTTATCTTGGCCCACTCCAGACCACCCCCCTCACCCCCCCCAACCCCTTGCACCCAGGACCACCCTGAGCACATCTTCATTCTGAGTAGAAACTACGTCTGTGAATCTCAAAGGAGTGAGTTTTCTCTACATTTTTTTTATGTACCAAGAGGAGAAGACTTTTACCCCCAAAGCAAAAGCTAAATCTGCCACAGTTTAACACAATACCACATTTTAATGCTCTGTCTGTGGAACCGAGCAGACTTTTTACCAATCCTTTACTCCTCTCCAGAAGGGATCTCCTTGCAATACATACTGTAGATCATGCACGGTGGGGCCACCCCATGATGGGGTGATGCTGCCATCACTTTCACTTTCCTTCATGCCACACAATCTCCCAGCCAGGTCCCCGGGGACCAGCTCTCCCCACCCCAACTCTGGCTTCTCTGGCAGAGGAAATGTAGGAAATACAGCCCTCTGTGAAGCAGGAAAGGATTTCCACCCAGTCCATAATTCACTCTGCTGTTTCCATGTACCACACGTGCCCTTTCCAACTGTTGGAAAGGAAATTAAGTAATTAGACTGCCTGCAAGAAACGTGCTTTATGGCATGCATTTATGATAAAATTGTGGAGCTGTTGCAATGAAATATTCCATCAATACATTAAAACAAAGCAAAATCAGTGTGGCAGTAAAACCCTCTCATTGTCCCAGTTTCATCCCTGGTTTTCTTTTGTTGAGTTTATTTAGTGCCTTTATTAAAATATTTCTGATATAATACTGGTTTTAATGCTACATTGTTTTTATAACGGTATGATTTTTATTGTAACATCACCTCCAATTTAATATCTCTTTCCATTATATGTGAATTGCTACTAAAATGGAATTGCTGTTGTAATGGATGTAATACCCATGTAGGAAGGTTTAAGAGCAATTACCACTACATAATTACAAAAGAAAAGCCAGGAAATGGCATGAGGAAGAGGGAAATACTCTCAAAACAAGAATTATTTGTGATAAAGACAAGCAAGATCAAAAAGCCGAAGAGACTGGTGACCTGTGACTGAGGAAAAATATCTCAGAGAGGAAACACAAGAAAGAGATGTCACCAGAGCCTGGACTGGACACCTTCTACCTTCTTCTAATGAAATCCTGAAGAATGGGATGGAGCGATGGTTGAGTGCTCCTTGACCATCATGAAATGCCCACCTGGACTCTGATTTCCTGGTGCTGGTGCCTTCACAGAACAATGTGTAAATGCAAAAACTTCCTCTCGAACCAGGCGCTTGGAGAAGGCACTGAGCTCGCAGACTTATTTAAATTCTACTGCCAACGCTGTCTCACCTATATCCATCTTAGAAGCTCTTTGGATGGCTCTTCCTTCTCCCTGGCACTTGATTTGCTCGTTCAAACTCAGTTTCTATTATCTATGATTGTATATTAGAATATAATATATTATATTATCTATTATTATAACAGAAGCATCCAAGGTTGCACTGGGGTATTGTCACCAGGGAAGCCAGTTGGCGTGAATCTGGACTGGGGAACCCAATGCATCTCACAATGAAAATCTGGAGAAGAAGGATCTGACAGTACAGATGTACCAAAACAAAGGGAGCATTCATCCAAAAGGCTAAGTTTACTGAAATATCTTAGGTATTTAGGTATATAGGTACACAACATGAGGCAATCGTATTTAGCAGTAGTTTCTGCTATCAAACGTGACATATTTTAGTGAAATAATAACAATAAAATGAATTGATGGCCTTAAAAGTTCTACAGATCACCCAGATAAGGCACAGATACATTTTATTTTTCATGTGACATTCTGAGGGAGGAATAAAACCCCTTATGTTCGCGCAGTTCTCCTTTGGATCACTGAAACATATGGTAGCAGATTTATGGCAGTTTATCAGAAGATTTGTATATATATGGATACAAACTAAATATGCATGGCTCTTTTGCACTCCAGCTGAAATTTATCTCAGGATGGATCTGCAATTTCCAGAGTGTGAATTATAGTTTGAATTCTGAGTAACAGGATTCACTGAGCTTGTTAGCCTCTATATCTATATCTAAGAATAATACAGTTTAATTGAAGCATCTCTCTGGGGCAGCGCAAATTTAAAAACAAAACAAACAAACAAAAAAAGGTAAAATGACAGAAAAAAACCCCACCCAACATACACACACACAGAAAAGCTGTGAAGCCAGTTTGATGAATTTCTATGATCTTATCTCCGCAAAGCTTTTTCTCTTTGGAAGGGTAGAGTTTTTTTGCTTCAGCAGATAATATGGGAATTCAATCATTGTTTTCCAAAGTACACATTATTTGCAATAGTGTGGCCTGGGCGATTGCCTTTCTCAAAGAGCAGGACAATATTTCAGCTAACAGGGTGGAAATCAATAGCAAAAGATTAAAGCTCAAAGGACGAACAAGTGCACGTGAACCAAAGGAGAAAGTGACAGTGAGAGCTGCCTTTAAGTGATAGCAGGTGCTCCTCTGGAGGAGAAGAACGAAGAGAGATGCTTCAATTAGCCCATTGCTGTCCTCCCGACAGACGTGGCTTTGTTCTTGGCTTTGAAAGGATTCTTTCCTTTCTTCTGATAGTTTTGCAACTCCCTACCAATTTCTTGTTGCAGCTTGATCTCATATTCCAGTCAAGCCCTGGTCAGTCTGTTATCTTGCCTGATGACTTTTTTTGCTAACTATGTTTTGACTGTAAATCATTTTAGCTCCCCTAGTATAACAGAATCATTTCATGCTTGCCCCCACTGGTGCCAAGGTTCCCACACCTGACAGCGATGCCATGGTGCTTTGTCTGCAGCCCTTCCCCTATCAGCTAGACTCTTTACAAGCACTGGGTCAAATCATCGGAGTCAAATAAACAATTTGCTGGTTAGAGATTGTGAGGAAGAAAAGAAAACAAAAAAAAATAATCATGCAGCCACACAGTTTGGCTTCCTTCTTCTCTGAAAGAGAGAGAAGGGCTGGAGGATGGCAACAGAGACTCCAGACCTGCATTACTCCCACAGAAGGAATGGTTGTGCAGACCTGGATGCTTCAGTTCGGAAAAGATTAGGTGTAGGTAGGACACAGAGATTACCAAAATTAGGAATGCCATGCATGGGGCAAATTGGGAGCAAATGCTCTCCGCTTCTTCCAGCTGGGGAGCTGGAGAAGAGTGGTGCAGTTGGCAGGTCTGAAAGGAAACCAAAAGTAGTAGTCCATTGCCAGGGTGCTTTTAAGCTGAGGAGCTCCTCTATGCAGTACGTTGTGGATGCTGAAAGTTTACAGGGCTACATAAATCCATAGATGAATAGTCTATCCATCCCATTCCTAGCCAAGAAGTGTCTCAGCCTTGATTGCCAGATGCTAAGAGTATGCTCTTCCATATATAAATATATAAATGTATTTATAATACATAAATATACAATAAATATATATAAATGTACAATATATATATGAATATATATAAATATACAATAAATATATATATGTATTTAAGGCCAGGCTTGATAGGGCTTTGAGCAACCTGGTCTAGTGGGAGGTGTCCCTGCCCATGGCAGGGGGGTTGGAACATGATGATCTTCAAGGTCCTTTCAGCTCTAACCATTCTATGATTCTATGTAAAAACCTTCTGCCCTGGTCTTCTGGCATCAGAGATCAGAGAGGGGATCTGTGACCAATCAGCCTCCAGTCCTTACCTGTACAACCATGTGGACGTAAACACTGCTTGTCTGCATCAATCTTTGGTGCTCCAGCTCCTGCCTGGGAGCCTGTATTTTTCTCTGTGAATTATGAACTTGTGCAATAATGTCACAGGAACTCTGATGTGTCTCTGGCTTTCAGGCTTTTTAGTTCTCTTCCCATGGTTTTGTCTCTGTAAGGTTTTACTAGCACTTGTGTAGCAACATTTTGCTGGCACTGTGCATGGGCAGAAAAGGGGCAGGGGAGAGTCACACTCACTGCCTCTTTCCCCATGTTACTCCCTCCCACCACTCCCAAAGTGCAGGTTTATAACAAGAAGTTCAAAGCTGAAAGTTCATGACCGGCTCACGACATTAAAATCCAGGTGATAAAAATAATGAGAAGCCACTGGAATAATGAAGTTTGCATTTTATTTCTTTTTTTTTTTTTAAATTCTGCTAGCTTGGATGCTTCTCCAAAATTTGTTCAGGTTGGCATCTGGTTGTATTCCTCACTTCCTACAACATTTGCACTATGTCTTGTGTGACCCAATATTAATTTACTCTTTTTTTGTGCACCTACAGTAGCATTGAGTGATAAGGTCTACCCTTAGGCCTCCAAGCACTAAAAGTTGGCTTAAGAAAGAAGATGACTATTAGGATCTGGGTTACAAAAACAACTCCTTGGTTATTCAGGAACCAAATTCTCATTTGTGGAAGATGACAGAGGCTAATATCACTCTACTTTGGCACTTAACATGGTTAGCTAATTTAGGTGCAGAGTTTCTCCCCTGCTCAGAGGTCTTCCTTATTGACCTAAGACCAGTGCTCGTTTGCTTCTGGTGACCATGCTGGACACAGCACCCTTTGAGCTCCAAGAGTCATAAAGCTCTTGTAGAATCACTGTGCCTGGTACTTAGCAGTGGGCAGATTCTCATGGGGAACTTGATCACTGGAGGACGCAACTCATCCAAAATCCAGCAATTCCCACACCAATATGAGCTGCCCCTTGAAAAAGAGAAAAATCAACCTGCAGAAGAAGTGGAAAATTGCTGCACTGCTGGGACATGGGGTATTTGAATGTTAACCCTCTTGGAGACCCAGGGATGTCCCTGTAAATTTATGATGCTACTGATTGCAGGGTTCTGCAGTGCCTACACCAGAATAACACCTGCAACGTGGCCCAGATAACAACTCTCTCTCTGTGTTTTCCTCCCAGCCCTACTGTACCTCCTCACTCACAGCTCAGCAGCAACGAGTGAATTCACAGCCTTGCCCTGACAACAGCCCAGAGGAGAGAGACACATACAGCAACCTGGAGAACAAAAAACATGCCACCGGTATTTATTAACATAGCCTTGTAAATCAAAACAGTCTGCCTGTCTGGTGTCTTGTCCAGAAATTATTGGCTCATTTATCTTAGCCATATTAAACAAGCCACATTTATCAAGGTCTCATGAAAAAAGAGATGTGAAAAAGACTATTCTTGGACAATATCTACATGCAGGTACCATGCCTACGGCAACCTCCCCTTTTTGCAGGGACACACCAGCTGGATGGCATTGCCACGTTGTACAGAAGGAGAGTGAAAAGGTGTTTAGCTTCTTTGCGTAGGTGTCCAGGCAGAGAGACAAAAAGTGATGAAACCCAGAGGAACTTTAGGTCAAATAATGACACAGGCTCAAACAGGCTGAATTCAAGGACCTTATTCTGATTGTGTGGATATCTTAGCAACGATTTTGTGCAATTGCAGAAAATAGCAGTATTCTCTCTCTCCTTCCAGTACACCCTCAGAAGTACTAAGAACACAGACCCTCTAAACAGAAGGTCTGTTTGGGCAGAAACATCTGGAATGCAAGGAGATCACTTGTATGTTAAAATGATTGCCAGCAATGCTTCAATTTGGATAAATTTTCAGATTTTTTATTTTATTATTTTTTGGATAAATTCTCGCCAGACACAGCTGCCATCTCCCTCACTCTGGGTTGGTTGGTGGGCAGATCCTTCAGGTGGCTTTTTAGCCACCTGAATGAAGACATGGCCACCTTCCCACTGGCCACCTTGCCAAGGTCCGTACATCCAGGACAACTATTTGAAGCTATCTGTTCCCTTTTACCATTCAGGATTCATCTTCCACATCAAATGTGAGCAGTTTTTAAATGGTTGACACTGAGTCCATAAAGCGGAATCATATTTCTCTCCCCACGATTGCTATAATGTTTAGAACATAGGGGGACTCACTCAGAGTAGTGTATTATTGTGCTGGGCAGCACACAGACACTCAGGGAGACCTTACTTCTTTGAGTTCCCACACTGAGAGACAATCAAGTCTAATCAGATAAAATAGAGGATGGCCAAGGTAGCATCTTGCCTTGAATTCACAGCAGTAGAGCTTGCTTGCAGAGGAAGCCTGTCAAACTGCTCAGATTTTTAAAAAAGGGTATTACAGAATCATGGAATGGTCAGAGTTGGAAGGGACCTCTACAGATCATACAGTCCAACCCCCCTGCTAAAGCAGGATTGCCCAGAGCACATCACTCAGGACCGCATCCAGGCAGGGCTTGAAGGTCTCCAGAGAAGGGGACTCCACACCCTCCCTGGGCAGCCAGGGCTCTGGCACCCTCACTGGAAAGAAGTTTTTCTTCATATTTGAATGAAATTTCCCATGTTCCATTTTTGTGTCCAATGCCCCTTGTCCTGTCACTGGGAACCACTGAAAAGGGTCTGACTCCATCCTCCTTCAACCCACCCTTCAGATCCAAGCATTACTAAGGTCTCCCCTCAGCCTTCTCTTCTCCAGGCTAAAGAGTCCCAGCTCTCTCAGCCTTTCCTCATCCGGGAGATGCTCCAATCCCTTAATGATCTTTGCTGCCCTATTGTCTTGGCATTTTCAATAGAAAAAAAAAATATCAAAATCGGTGTTTTAAAAATAACTAGCTTTAAAAGCCAGCTTTTTTATCTGCTTTATTGAAAAAAAGTTATGCACGGGTAGTGTTGCCTCTGGGAAAATGATACACCACATGCATTTTGCTATTTTGCTTAGACAGCACAATGAAAAGCATAGTATAAAAAAAATCCTGCTGATTTACAAGATGGTCAAAACCACATATGTAATAGCACATGCTAGTAAGTATTTATAAATACAATATATTTGATTTCTTTTTCCTTCAGAATTGTAGAATCTTTTTCACTGGATCATTCTTTCTATATCCATCCATAAATCCACTTTGACCCTCCAACACATATGTAGGGAACATATGTGCTGGAAGAGAGAATAAACGTTAAAAAACCTTCAAATCATCAGAGATATGTTTTCCATAGATCACTATCGTAGCCTTAAGGCCTGAGAGCCAGCAAACCCCTAGAGCTTGCTGTAGACACTTATATTGTTAGAAATCTTAACATCCCAGCTCCCCGAGACAGGTGTTTCCAGTGATGATGGGTAAAGTTATTGTGTGTTAAAACACTCCCTGCCCCATTCTCATATAATGGTCAAAGCAGAGTGATTTGGGGAACAAATTACAACACAAAAGTGCCATGTCATATGTGTGCTGCTCTGGGATGTCCCTGTGAACCCGATTAAATTCCACTCTAACAAGAAACAAGGGAGATTTCTGAATTAATATTTTCTGTGTTGAGCTGAGAACCAGATTTTAAAATTTCATGCGTGTGCATGTCTAAGTATAGGACAGAGGAGGGAATCCTTTCTTGTGAAAGCTGATAGGCCCCTGCAGACAGGGGGTGCAGGTCAATTCCTTGCTCTGAGTCTGTGGAGCCCCCAGCTGAGGCTCTGACTGCAGAGCCAGCCTTGCACATGGATGTTGTGGTAGTTTCCTCAACAAGGAAGGTCCAAGAAAGGGAAGAGTTAGACAAGACTGGGCTCTGTAGGCCGTTTGTTGCGTTACATCTTCTAATCTGAGTTATGGCTGTTGTGGTCCCTCTACCTACATCACTGTGATGAGGAATCGAGTACATTGAAATCTGTAGGTACACATCCACTAGTAAATGGGAAAAAATAAAGGGCAAGAGAAAGCTTAAAAAAAAAAAGAAGCAATTTATAAGATCCTAGCTGTCACATTGCATAAAACATGTGTACTCAATGTTATGTGTAGAAACATGGTGCATACATTGTGGTGACCAGCAGTTGACCGTGGGCTCTATACATGACCAGAAAAAAATGAGCATGGAAGATATGTGTTGCATATTAGAACTAAATTAAATGGAGGGAAGGTAAAACACTGCAATGGGCTGCTGGGAACTGTGAAGTCTCTTTTGCAGAAGAGGCTCGAATATGAGAAGATCAAATATGAGAAGACACCTGCTCTAGTGGGAGGTGTCCCTGTCCATGGCAGGGGGGTTGGAACTCGACGATCTTCAAGGTCCCTTCCAACTCCAACCATTCTATGATTCTATGATCAATCATGTTGTGAATGATTTCCAGAGGGTTGTGAACCTCCTCGCAGCAACAGTCCTCACCAGAGGATCTCCTGAAGCTCCTTCTGACCCACCATTTCTACCTCCTGATTTTTTGGGGGGAAAAGTTATCATCCCAACCAGCAAATCACTGCACTGCAAAATTTCAGGTCAGCCCAGAAAGTAGGGAGAAGGTGTTAAATCCCACCAGAACCTGTTTGCTACAGTTTGGTGCCAAACAGCCCCATGGCTCCTGGTGCTGACCCTGGGGCTGTGTCATGGGGATTGAGCAACCCGGTTCCCTGCCCTGACCTGGGCAGCTCTGTGCTGCATCCACGGACCTTGGTGACGTTACACTGTGTGTGGGAAGGGAGGGAAGAGGCAGATACATTTTCTAGGTATGTCCACTGCAAATAAATCACCCCGTATGAATTATGGAGTGAGAAGCGGTACACGGTGTGATACCACTGTTATAAATGCCAGTGTTATTAGTCGTGCCGGGGTGCTGGAGGAGACAAATCGGTGTGGACGGAGCACGGATGTGTGGTATGAAGATTAGGGATGATGGATTAGTGCTGCATTTCTCCAGCCATGCGGCAGCACTGTCTGGGACCTGCATATGGTCAGGCAGCTTCATGACTGGAGAGGCAGAACATGCTGGCATGGCAGGGGACATCTGGGGGCATTGTATTGGTGGCCGTATCAGGATATGCAGAGACCAGGATTCATCGCTCGGGTTCCTTATTTCTGGTTTTCTGCTGCTTCTGAAGAACAAATGGAATGGAAAATGCAAACCTGTCCGGCAGTGGGACTCTCTGGGGTGGCTGCGATTAACAGGCAGGTATAAATCGTAGCCCCTGCAAGCAGTTAGGAGGCCCATGGGAATAAGAGATATCATAACATGAAAATGAAGGTCAGCTACAATGCCGTGAACATGGAGTGATTGCCCACTATATTATAGAAACTAGCAGAATTACCCAGCCTTTCCCAGCCATTGCAGAGCAGAGGGCTACTCAGCAATGCTCATGAGGACCAGGGATGGCTGTGGGACGGGGCAGAGCACCCAGCCATCTCCAGCGGTTCTGTCTGTCTGTAGCTCCCAGGCAGGAGGGATTTGCCTTGGGTATTTTTCACTGTTGTATAACTCCCTGGGATTTAATAAACACAGAGCAGGAGATTCAGAGGGAAGTCATGTATCTCCCCGGCAATACAATCCAAACGTTTCTGCGATGCTTATATTCAAACTGGGGTAAAAATAAAAATATTGACTTAGTTGCAGTGATCCAACACAGCTTATTTCCTATTTTCACTACTAAATCATTTCACCAAAATATTTTGGAATAAAAACATTAAACCAGAAAAAAAGCAGTAGAGCATTTACGAAGATCTCATTGCAGAATTTCTCAACCATAGCTTATTTCTCAAATACAGAGATAACCCACCTTCTTTTTCNCTTTAAGGAGAGGGAGAGCTTACCCCTTTCTCAAAACAGTTCTCAGGTAAAACATTCAGAAGTGTGTAAGTGACTTAAGAAAGTATGTTTTTCTTTCCAGAAAGGGACATGGGTTGTTTGGCAATTACCACCAGGCACGCACTGGGCAATAAAGCTGGCTGCAGACATTCAGAGCAAAACCAAAACTGGATTCATGAAGGAAGGTCCATCAGAGACTCCCTGTCTTGCTGGGACAGGGGATCTAAAATTATCAGCCTGGATTTGGAGCTAGTTTGTGAACTCTGCTGTGTGCTCCTGAGCAGAGGCTGCTGGGCTCACAAACAGGTATGGTAGACAGTGTGTGGTTCTGGGCTCTTCCTCGCCCAACACTACCGACAATTCCCCGAGGCAGAGGGGGGAGGCTTGGGAGATGAACTGCCCTGAGCCTTCACCTTCTCTTAATGGACTGCTGCTTGCATGCCAACAGGTGGCCTGGGCTCAGGGACAGGTACCCAGAATAATGCAAATTGCTAAAAATGATCTTTAATTGGAGATGTAATGGACTATGTGGATGGAGTCCAAATGCAGAGATGTAATAGATGCTCGGCAGTGAATTATATCCCCAAACCCCAAGTAACTGCTGCAGATCTGGTGTGTAAGGATGCTTTTCATAGCTGCAGATGAAGAGCGTTCTGGTAACAGCCTTAGTCTCTGGTAAATTCTGCAGGGATTTTGTGGGCTCTGATCATTGCTGTACCCTAATTTCCATTCTCTTCATTCGGGCTCGAATGTGGGGAGAGTCTGGTTTCCCTTCTCAGGCCAAACCACGCAAAAGGCAAATCCTCATCAGCCCCTAGCAGATGTGATGGGCCGATCGTTATTGAAGATGATGTATTTGGGATTTGTAATTAAAATTAAAGCTATTTGCTATAAAATGTGTAGAATTTAATTCCTTTCATTAGATAACTTAGGCTAATTGTTGCATCCAGCAGGGAGCAAATGGCATTGTAATTGCTTGATATCTCATGCTGGTTTGATTAGAAGACAATAGGAATGGTGAAAAAAGAGAGATAACTCCAAGAAAGTCTTTGTCTTTCTTTCTTTGATTTCTGCTTGGTGCCATGCATTTCTAAAATAAAATAGGCATCTTCAAACTGACTCTGTTCCTGGCCCAGTGGGAAGGCTCCAGGGGCTCGTGCAGTGAATATGTTGTTTTTATTTACCCCTGGAGTGGTGCTGAGAGTCTCAGGTGAGGAATGGCACTATTTCCAGGCTGACTTTAGAAAGCACTCACTGTGCTGTGTAGAGGAGTTCTCATGAGTTTTCTTTCCACCCTTCTGCCAGGGAAACTGAGGCACAGAAAGGCAAGGTGTTGGATCTTATGTCACACAGGGTAAAGGACAAGGATAAGGACTGAGTCCAAAGAGCCTCCCTTCTCTTCTAGGATATCAAGTTCTGACACGACTGTGGTGACTTTTAGGAAGGTGATGGAAGTGTAAAGTTACAGATGATAGGACAAGGGGTAATGGCTTCAAGTTGCACCAGGGGAAGTTCAGGTTAGATATTAGGAAATATTTCTTTACTGAAAGGGTTATCAGGTATTGGAATGTGCTGCCCAGGGAGGTGGTTGAGGCACCATCCCTGGAGGTATTCAAGAGAGAAGTTGACTTGATGCTCCAGGATATAGCTTAGTGTTGAGTGGGGTGGGGTGGTGTTTATGGTTTTTTTTTGGTTTTGGTTTTTTTTTTTTTTTTCCCCATTGGCTGGACTAGATGATCTTAAAAGGTCCCTTCCAACCTAGGTGATTCTGTGATTCTGTAAAATACTAGTGAGTCACGGGGTGCTGCCAATCCTGGCTTTTAGCCAATAGATTATAGTCCTCATTCTTCCAGTGGACATTTGGCAGAAGTCTATTACGGGTGGCGTTTGAAATCAGTAGTGGGGTGTGCACATCTGTGTGGGGGAAATCCAGTCTCTGTTTGTAGCTCTGAATACAACATGCAGCTTCCTAACAGCTCCCACCCAATGTCCATGCCAGCCTCTGTGCTGGTGTGAGTGGCACCAGTTGATGATTAACACCATTAACCAGGGAAGCATTTCTTGGTGGAGGAACAGTGCGGTGGGTCAGCCTTTGTCTTCTCTTCAGTATCACTTACAGAGATGGGGACAGGGCACAGAGAGGGTTAACAACAGGTATGAAAACAGGTTGACAAGTCAGGGGAAAAGAAGGTCTAACAGGAGAGAGTTCCAGAGTGGGAAACAAGGCAAATCTTAATCTGTCAAAAAGCGTTTCCAGCTGGGAAATAAAGGTTTAGAGGGGGCATGATACACTCAGGGTAAAGCAGATGGCAAAGCTGTCCTAGGCTCCCCATATGTTTGTACAAGCCACAGAGCCACAGCTGTGAGCCTGGTGGTTTAAACTGCAGGCACC
>VZRU01010620.1:59885-77391 GCA_013398155.1 Pedionomus torquatus
TTTTTTTTTTTTTTTCCTTACAGGGACAGAGGAACCCAGGTGAGCATCCTCCTTCTCTCTGTGGTGGAGCTGTAGTTTGACGAGACGAGGAAGGGGACTGCTCACAGGTCTGTCACGCATTCAAATGAAGTTAGTAACGACCTAGTTCTGCACGATAAACATAAAAACCGGTCATTTTATGCTAGATCATCCCCTGTTGTGCAAGGCAAAATGGGTTTGCATCTCTGCAAATAGAGATAGAATCACTTTAAACACAGTCTAGAGGTATATTTTGGTATCCCTAAGTAATGCTATTACTGATAATTAGCAGACTATCCTGTGGCCCATAGTTACTTCTAAATTTATCAGTGGGGAAACAGTTTGTGGGACCCATTGCATCTTGATTTTGTTATTAATCCATCTGTACAGATGTGCTCTCCCACCAGGGCAAAAGCCAGAGATGGGAATTGGCAGAGTGGACAGAGGAAATACAAAGTCTGGAAAGCACAGATTGTTGGCATAATAAACCTCCTCCAGGAAAACGTTTGGAGAAATGGGAGGAGGAGGACAGGAAAGGGAAAATTTCATTCCAAACATAAAGAGGGAATTTAGTTTAAATACCTCAGCCAATGGAGCAGAGATTTTTAACATATGACATGAGTAAATGATTCCTTTTTTTTTTTTTTTTGAGTGCTTTGTTTACTGTGTAATTTAAAGGAAGATTTTTGTCGCCCTTTGCTACATAATTGAATTTTTATAGTGCTGTTAATAAAAATATACATCAAATGTGACAATTATTATTCTTCGATGGATTTTTATATTATTTCAGTCTGAGAGAGTTATGACAAAACATTAAGGATAACTCTGAAGATGTATTCTGAAATCATTTCTATGATTTAGCACTTCTTAAAATTAGTAAAATACTTGGTTGTCTTCTCTACTTCTGTGAAGTAATTCTGAGTTTTCAGAGAGCGTTGATATATATTAACCGTCGAAAAAGAGGGGCCAATCCTGCAGTCACTTTCAGGTAAAAATCCCATTTGTTTCCACGGGAGTTTTGTCAGGGTAGAGGAGACAGCTGCATCAAGATGCAGAAATGTCCCTAAGAAATGTCAGTTCCAGTATGTCATTTATTTGAGTGTTGAAAACAGCATTATCCTTTCATGTCCCATACAGTGAGGCAGTAAATCATTTTAAAAAGAGGTTTGGAGATAAAGAAAAATACATTTGACCCTTTGTGCTTGGTCCTGGCCCCTCACTTATGTCACTCCCTTTGTTTCTGGGGGACATGTTACAGAACCAAACTGCAGGAGTCAGTTGTGTACATGAGTGGAACGATGGTGCGAATCTCTACAGCTTCCCTTTTCAGCTCATGAGATGCAAACTGACAGAGTTCAGAAAAATATTTCCTTGTCTTTTTTTATTAATAGGGGAAAAAACCCAAAGTTAAACATCTGTCATTAGATTTATGACATTATTTCCCAGCTGAAGCATTTCTTAGAAGTATATTTATCTTTTGAAGAAGACATGGTATTATTTCCAGAATGGAGAAAATGATGATTTAAATATGTTTTCTGATAATGGCACCACTTTGTTAATGAACAGTAATTTTCTGGCTACCTCCGGAGGAATTAAGCTCATGGATTATATAATACATCTGTGAAAGCTTATCTGATTGCCCAGTAATTGTGACCTCATTGTGGGTTGTGCAATTAAGCATTAAGCTACTATTTGGCACCGTGGTTAATTGTGTTTTACTTTTCTGATACGCTTGTTGACAATACGGAACAAAATTACCGATAACAGCAGAGGGGTGGGAGGAACAGAGCTATGGAAGCATCGTCCCCACGCAGCACTGCAGGTGCCCCTCTCCAACAGGGAGGAGGTAATTAAGCGGGCAAAGAGCTAATGACAGTGGGGAGACTGTCACATCCAGTGTGAAGGTTTTTTAGGCCGGGCACCAAAGTCCTTTTGCTTTCGAACCAAAGTGTTATGCTGTGAGCGGCAGATGGGGTTCAACACGCAAGGGAGTCCTTTTGCAGGGCAGATTTGCAGATATCTTTCAGGTTTTCCTGCACCAAGTCATAACTCCCTGAATATAAACAGTTGTTTGGGAACCTGCAAAACAGCAACATTTTAGAAACCTTTTTGGGGAAATTGTGCATCAAATATAGATGTTAGTCAAGTTGAAGGTGAGTTTTGGAGATGTAGAGAGAGAAACAAGGTTAAGATGAACAAAACAGCAACATTTACAGACAAAGATAAATGATTCAACACTGGGAAGGGATCTCAACTCTTCTGACCCTCCAACCAAAGTGCCAAAATATTCAGGCGACCAAAAGCCAGGAGATGCTCACCTGGTACCTCAGAGAGAGCGAGGATTTGAGGGATGAATCAGGGACAGAACCCGTGTGCTCACAACATTCGTTGCAAAGTAGGATTCACATGTAGTTCAGCTGTTGGACGACTCATTGTAGACACGTTTGTTGACCTGGTGGATTTTCTTATCCTCCTTGCTAAGGACTTGTGTTGTGCATTTCTCCCTGCACCAACAGTGCCCTCCTACTTGATGCATGACACAGCTAAGCCTAAAAGACAGCTCTGAGCTGCTGAGGAGCCACAGGTCCCCATATCCTGATGCACAAGAACCAGAATATGAAATAAGATGGAAAGAAGAAATAAATTTGTCAGTCCTTTCATACCAAAAGAAGCAGAAGCGTCCACTGTGACTGATTTCAATAATGTAAAATGAGAGAGTATTAAAGACATTTTATGGTGGTGTACTCATCTCTTCTCAATTAAACATACTTATTCTTGGACCTCCTCCTCCTTGGACTCTGCCACCTTTTGAGTAGCAGTACATCAACAGTACGCCCTTTTCCGTCATGATGTATTGGGCTCATATATCTTTAACGTGAGCTTTCTTTCTAATGATCTATTAGTGAAATGCATCATTTGAGTGAGGATGATGATGATGATATACTACTCCATGGGTGATGCCATCCAAAGGAAAGAAAAGGTCAGACAACAAATTCAATAGAGTTATTGGATAAAAGTCAGGCAACACATCATCTCTGAGGCCGCTTTCCTAATGCCAAGGAGGATTGCTGATATAAGCAATGCATTCCGGGGACCATTTCTTTTACAACTGTGCCTGAATTGACCCCTGAACATCAAGAGAAAGGAGTACTTTGGATCATCTGGATTGAGAGACAATCAATATATTTTTTGTGTTTGAGACTATGCATATGACAGGTTCAACATCAAACCCCCAGGCAGCATAGATCTTCTGCTCTTCTGGCCATGCTTCTGTCTTCTGGGTGCACATTCACGAATACCACATGCACGTCTCTCTGCCTAGGCTAGTTCTAAATTATGTGCATCTTTGTAGAAGGTGATCACTTGGTTCACTGCGATCATAGAAGGTAGTAGCTAATGAGCTTTCCTGTGAGTTGATGTTACCAGTGCAGGATTACAGAACAGCACCTACAAAATTCTTACTCTATTGCAATTGTTTCCTTCATCAAGCCTGAAAATATTTTTGCAGGTTGCTCCCTCTGTCTCTTTTCTACAACATTCCAAAACCCTGCTATCCTCAGGATGCTCAGGCTGAGTAAAAAAAATTCAGTGTATCTTAGAGGGATTTTTTTTTCTAAGGTATGGATTTTTCTCTTCTCTCATGTGACTTGTTTGCTTTCTTAAAATCCTAAAACTTTGCTGTGGACGGGCAACGATAGACACATAAATAATGTGCGGAGTTGAATCCCAAAACGGCTTAATTGCTTAATGCCTACTGAAATGTAAATGAAGCTTATGAGAGCGCTGAGAGATTCATCTATCCATCCAAGGTCAATATATTGAGTAAGGTGCAATTTGCTATGGGGGAGGGGGCCTTCCAATTACTATTCTTGATTTTTAGTAAAAGGCTTCAGGCTGGCCTCTCCTTTCCAGCCCCCCCATAGTTGCATTTGCTGATAACGATGAGCGGTTTTGTAGCGCTGAGATGGTGACATCTGACTGCCTGATTTTGCCATTTCATGCATGAGCAGGACATGCAATGGGGCTTCTCCAACAGTGGGAATATGACCTGGCACCAGCCTTGGAAAACTAGAAAGGATGCTTTTTGAAGCCAAGTCCAGTTCTGTGCTGTGTGGAAGTTTTAAGATGCTAGGGATTGGGCCGGTGCCAACAGCTAACACCCCACAACACCCCCTTGTTCTGCAGCTTGTGGGGTGTGCTATGCTGTTGTATCATTGTAAGGGCGGTCAGAGCTTTCCCAGCTGGAGGGTCTATGGAGAACGGTGGAATAAATCGACAACACAATCCATACGCTTAATTTGTTCCACTAGGATTTTTCTGGTTTTTTGATTTGTTTTGTTTTTTCCTGTATCAGTGACACAAGAGACTGATTATTGCCAGGGAAATTGCACAGTGAGTTCCCTGGAAATCTTAACATGCCTTGGCGCCTGCCTCCAATGAAGTCCTTCTTTGTAATGGAGTGAGGACTTGCTTTTGGGGAGAGGGCAAAGGAAGATTCATCCTGCCCTGAGCTGGCTTCCTGAAAAATACCACCCATTAATAGCTGGGAGCAACTGTTTTGAGGCTCCTAACACTTGTTTTCTACTCAGAGGTTGTGCACAGAGCACTAAATGGGAATTATCAGAGATTTATTACACCTTAAAGAGTACAAGCCTAAACCAGAAAAATCACAGAAATTTACCATCCACAGAATAATTCCTGAAAAGGAAGCTTAAAAAGTATTTTTGGCACTTCCAAAATACTCAGTTCCGTAATCTTCACATCACTTTCTTTTGTTTCAAGGAAGGTACTTTCAATAATGTTGCAGCTTCTTAATTTGAAGCTGTTTCAACGGACTTAAATTGCCTCGGTATTATGAAAGCTTTTTGGCAAGCATGACTTTTTTCTGTGGATTTAGGGTTTCTAACAAGATAGAAAAAAGAGAAGCCTGAAGGTGTCCTTGTTTTTAAAAGCGTGAGCAAATTTCTAGCAATGTCGTGTCAAAAGCAGCTTGTAAATTATACAGTGCCATTTAACAACAATATTTTCAGCTATTCCAGGATTGATTCTGGTTAAAATAAAACCGAGAACAAGTTTAGCATGTAGAGGTGTACGTTCATGAATCACAGAGTTAGTCTTGAGAAGGATGGATCTACAGAGTCCAACAGCTAACGCTATTGTGAATGCTTCTGCAAAATAGGTCCTGTAAATCGCAGAATCATAGAATGGTTAGAGTTGGAAGGGACCTCAAAGATCATCCAGTTCCAACCACACTGCCATGGGCAGGGACACCTCACACCACACCAGGTTGCTCAAAGCACCATCCAACCTGGCCTTAAATACTTCCAGGGATGGGGCAGCCACAACTTCCCTGGGCAACCTGTTCCAGTGTTCATCACCCTCACAGCAAAGAATTTTTTCCTGATATCCAATTTAAATCTTCCCTCTTCCAGTTTAAAAGCCTTCCCCCTTGTTCTGTCTCTCCACTCCCTGACAAAGAGTCCCTCTCCAGTTCTCCTGGAGCTCCCTTCAGATACTATAAGGCTGCTAGAAGGTCTTCCCAAAGCTTTCTCTTCTCCAGGCTGAACAGCCCCAGCTCTCTCAGCCTGTCCTCACAGGAGAGGTGCTCTATATATGTATGCATATATATTTAGACAAAAGATCCTATACTATACACAGACAAGCAAACTCTTGGTGGAGTTATCTGAGATGTGAATATATTATCTATCCTATCTCTGTTTTGCTACCTCCTTTTTAGAACAGCTACCATACAGCTGATAATTTGAAAGAGGTAAACCTGTGTCCCTATACTACGCAGTCATCTGAGTTTCCTAAGAGCAAAAGAGGTCACACTTAGAGAAATTTTCCAGTAGGAAGAATCAATGACACCTCAGTATGAAGTATTTGTAAATATATTTTTGCTTCTCAGGATTGTAAGGGAACAGCAGGCTAACCAGGATGAAATCCAGTTGCCTGATATTTTGTTCATTGCTTCCAAATCGCACCAAATAGAGCTTAATAATCAACGACAGGTCTTTTCCTACCAAGCCTGATTTTTTTCATGTTGGTTCCTTCCTTTTACCTCCCCTGTCACATCTCCAAGCTATTCCTCTGGATCCCTGCTTAGCCTGGACTCAGTTTAACCGGGCTTTAGCAGTGCAGCTCTTCACACCGCAGTGCCAGCCTCTCTCCATCCCAGAGCCCCTGAGCTACAAAATTAGCTTATTACACCTGCAGCCTGGCTTCCAAGTGCGCCAAAATCTCTCTTTAAATATAAATAAATAAATAAGTCCGTGAAAGAGATGTCATCTTGTCGCTAATGGTATTTGCATCATTTTGCAGCTGTGTTCGTTTTGAAGTGAGCAGTCAGTGATTTTCGAGTTAGCTAGGTGAAGTGGAAAAATAATGATGGATTCGGTAGTCTTTTGTCACTTTTGGGCCTGAATTTTCCTTACATCTGTGTGAGCGGTGGCTGTGTACTACCTACCGGTGGTGAAAAACAGATTCCAGGGCAGGTCCTGCTGGAAGGAAAAATCTGGGCCATTTAGTTTCTCATCATTTCCCTTCCATCCCCCATTCTAATAACTGTTGATAAATGACTTTGAGAGAAACAGCTTGTGATCTTTTATCACTCAAATGTGCAACAACGAAAATTAAAATGGAGGAGAAACCGGTAAAATGCCTAATACCTCATAAACATTATTTACCCGAAACAATGAATAACAGAGAATAGAAGCAGCTCTTAATGGGCAGACTTGGAGGTTTGAGACCAATCTTGATTAGGCTTTTTCCCCACAATTTGTTGTGTGGCTTATAACATCTCCTTCTGGACAGAATAATATAGGTCAATAGCTGACAAAAGTCTTTAAGAACTGGAATGATTAGCAGTCTGAGCAAGTGCTATTAGCCGACTCACCAATTCGTGTTCTTTCAGAGCTTGTCTTTGTCCAGGCAGCATAAATCTAAAACTCCAAACTCCACTGTTTGCATAAAATAAATCAATACCCAGCCCTACCAAGGGATGCATTGATTTGGTGAAAAGGAAAGAGGGCTTGGTTGTTGGAAACTATTTCTTTTAATCTTTCCTTCTTCAGGAAATGATGTTTATGATACCGTGAGTGCCTGCCTCCCTGATAGACATCTGACTGTTATCCAGTTTCAGCCAGATTTAGCCAGTGTGCAGGGTTTTAAAGATGTTTGGATCTGACGAGTTTTGTGAAAACAAGAAGTGAAGTCTGGAAGCAAGAGAGAAGATGCCAGGTGCTGCCTGCTTGTACTTCTCCAAGCTCTTGGAACATGACTTCTGATGGGCTCATCCAAGGGCAGCTGCTCACAGCCCTCGTTTGACTCTTGAACTCAGTCTGTACCTCTGCCTAAGTCATTCTTTTGTGCAGTACTGGGCAATACTGGGCAAGAGAACTTGGCTTCTTGGGACCCCAAAATCTATCTTTTTAATCCATGGATAAAGCTCCCATTTTCTGGCTTCTCCCACATGTTTTGGGTCTGAGCTCTTTGGGAAGAAAATAATATTTTTTTCAAGTACAATATTAGGGACAAGGGACTCTTTCTTGACTGAAGTGCCTGGGTGCCACCTAAATACAGGTGTTGTGTGTGCACATACCTCAGAAACAATTCTGTCTCCTCAGGGCCTTATCTCAATACCTCAAAGCAGAAAGGCAACTCGCCACCTTTTCTCCTGAAGGCAGGTAACTGCAGAGCAGTCTGGCAAAAATGGAAAATTACCGTAACTCTCTTCCTTCACGCTCCCTGCTTTCCCAGTATTTTTACTTTTCGGAATGTAGACGACTTATTTTAATTCCTTGCAAGCAATGACTTTGCCTAAACTCTTTTTACCTGATGGCCATCAAACCATAAGTTGTCAGAGAGAGGAAAATAAGGACAGAGGACAGAGGAAAATATATAAGGTGGTGTAATTGCCTTTTTAGGGCCATATAAAGGCACCAGCCAGCAAAGGAAAGGTGTGGGAGAAGTGATGAACTACAGTCTCCTGCTACAAACTTCTTCCTCCAAGGGCAGCTCCTTTCATTTTATACCGAATCAGGCCAAAAAAAGGTTTTGATGTTGCCTTTATCTGGTACAGGGCTGGTTTTCTACTTCCACACTGTTGCATTGAAGGGAGTTGTTGCTCTGGCTGGGCTGGCTGGTGGGAAAGGCAATGGGAAGAGACCAACTCGGGTCCGCACGAGGAGCACTCATCTTGCCCCATGTACCTGGGTGAGGGAAGACACAATTAGCAATGAACTCCATCATGAGGCAAGCAATTCTTAAATATTCCATAAAACAGGGCCTCGGACTGCACAAGCAACAGCAAATATTGTTGCAGATTTATTAGTGGAGCATGAAACATTTATATTTTTCAGATGACAGGGCAGATGATGACTGTGTTATGCTAGCAGGCAGGATGAACCTCATTCGAAAAGCGCCTCGTAGGTGTAGGCTAGATATGACAGCAAGATGAATTAAGGTCTTTGAGCATCAAGATGGTGTGATAGACCCTGGGAATTGAAAACTAAACACCAGCGGTATCCTTCAGAAAGCAGCTGAGCTTTCTTTGTGTAAGTCAAGGCACAGCCTTGATAATTATGGTGCCCCAGTGACATTGGCAGGGATTGAATTTTCCTGTCATCTTTTAGAAGGGCAGTTTACCCGAATAAATGTTTAGTACTTCCAATCAGAGTTATAGCTAGCAAGGGATTAAGGGAAATTGGTGTTCCCCAGAGATCTGGACTTTGGGAGACAACTTAGTTGAAGGTGTTTTGAGCCAGTGACCGTTTCTTTTTCTACTTTTTATTAAATGCATCGCTTCTCAATTCTATAAAAGAGCTGGACTGGGGTATCTTTGACCAAAAAGCTGATTGAGGACAACAGCTGAATAAGATCTGACTCAGAGCTGCAACCCAGGTAGGGTTATTGGAGTAAGCAATTGGACAATATACAACTAAACTGTCAAACTCTTTGGATTTACTGCTGTTTAATTGCCCCCTTGTCAGTTCTTGGAGGCAAAGGAGAAGGCCATGGAGTAGAATCAAACAGGACTTTCTCTCAGCTATCAGCAGCCCAGAGGGAGAGACTAGCATCTTTATCTTTTCTGCATTTTTATCCCCTTCCATATTTTGCCATTTTGGGCTGACACTTTTTTTGATATAAGCACATTTCCAGATGACAGATCTTCCCGCCATTCACTTTATTACCACGTTTAAATACATTTCCTTGAAGCAGCTCAATATGTGAATGAGTTTCACACCTCCTTTAAAATGTATATGCAGGTGGATCAAAACTGTGCTTGAGCTGGCAGGTAGTCTGACTTACATCCTGGGAATGTGTCCCCTGTGAAACTTCATGGTGTACATCAAGACCATCTGCCTTTCATGTTGAAAATCTTTTGAGCTCAGCCACATCCTGACAAATGGTAATAGTCTTCTTCAAACAGAGAAGGGAAGGAGTTGTGTGTCAAGGTGTGCTTTGTCTTTTCTTTCTCAAACATGAAACAAGAAATCTGCAAATGCCAAAAGCTAAAAAGCCCCAGCACCAAAATCTGATCTCTTCCTTGTCTTGGGGGGTGTTTAACATTATGCTTTGTTATTTTATTCAGTACTGGACTAATTCACAACAGTAGCTGTGCTTGTTTCCTTTTTGTCAAGTAGTAAATTATCGTAATACACCACAGTCAGTCATCTCAAATTTATCCCACTGTGACACTCCTTTATCTGCCCTCTTAAAAGCCACATTCATTCACATCCAGCACGGAAGTGTACGTGCCTTTGTCTGACCGATGAGCTTCACGATGAATGTTTTTGTTGGTGGAGGACTTGAGGATGCTCCGGGCGGTCTTCAGGACTCGACCAAACTGCCTGTCCTTTGTCGATACTTCAGAGTGACTGTTTTGGCTGCAAGTGTGCAGGGAGACCCTTAAGGCTTAGCCTCTTTCTGTTTTCAGGCTGTGATGGCTCCAGCTCCAGCTCCTCCTACTGGACTATAGGGGAGAAAAAAATATAGGTGAATCATAAGAAAAATCCATGTTCCAAATTAAGCACGGGACTAAGGCTTGGTCACAGCAAGACCGTGAGGAGAAAAAAACCCAAACCAATGCACCTTTGCAACAGTGCAGACAATACTTCCCCTGTTTTAGGCACACCTGGTATTTTGGCCACAGAAAAGCACCATTTCTTAGGTTTTATTATATATAAAATAAATATATGTTTATATTTATGCCTATATATTGTGGCATCTGTGACCCCATCTTGTTGTTTGAACCAGTGTGCCCTCTCCCTCCCCCCCACTCTGGACTGAAGGCATGATGTTCCCATGCTCTCATTCTTATCTAACGTTTCTTCATCAAGATAAGTTTGTAGGGAGAATTTATTTTAAAATTAGAACAGCTGGTAGATTTGGAAGAAAAGTAGTGAACTTCAATGCTCTTCAGTTCTCTCTGGAGTGTCTTGCGTTGTGAGTAATGCTTAGGGATTCATTTACATGGCTTAATTCATGCTCCAGGATAATGGATATAATCCTAAAGTTAGTGATTTTGACACTATGATGCAAAATAATTCCATGTGCTTTTGAACTATATTTAAGCAGTTGGATGAGAGGGCACTTATGGCTAAAATGGATTTGTTACATCATTTGAACCTGCCGGTGGAGGACCTTCAGTGCAAGCTGAATTGCCTTTTGTGCCTGGCAAAATGCATTCCTTTTTTATTCACTCATACCATGAAATCCAGGACTAGAAGTTACGCGTTTGGCAACAAGTAGGTCTCACAGGAGTTTGGATGTCAGAGTACAAGGGGCTTTCATTGCGTAATGAAGAGGAAAAAGGGAATGAAACCCTTAAAAAAGAATTTTACTCAATTCTTCCTATGGACATGGTGTTATTGGAGTAGCTAATGAGTTAAAACAACATCCAAAATCTCAACAAGCCAAGAAAGATCACAAAACTGCAAGAAGCAGGAGAAATGGCACACAGCACAAGAACAATTTAAATTAAGACAAAGAAAATGACTGCAAATGCCAGCAGTCCCTAAAACATTAAGGACTAATTTCTAACAAGCCATTAGCTGTATGGGGAATTGTCAAATATTATTAAATATAATTTGCTGCATCTGTTTTATTGTAGAATTGGCACGTGTTATTTATGTTGTACGTTGCTTGATGTGGATTTTTTTTCCTTATATACGGTACTTTCTTTAAAGCCTTACCTGACACCCAAGCGTGGTACAGCAAGTGGACCAGGATTTCTTTCACTTCTGCTGGAGGGAATCAATTTGTGTGTTTACATGCACACTTACACATGAACCCCTTTCCCTCCTGCCTTCACCTTCCTCCCACAAGAGGGGTGTTTCTGCAGCACAAGCATCAGCTGTCCCCCAGCAAGTGCTCTTTCTGCTGCCTGATGCTGTGAACACACCTATGGAGGACGTGGTTCGCAGCCTCTGCAGGGATGCCCTTACCATCAATATCATTGTGCCATTAATATTTAAATAGAGCCATGCTCTGAATTGCATCGGGTGCTTTTTTAAAGCTGATACTCAAGCAGTAGGGGAAAGCCTGTAAGCATTGTTATCAACCCCATCAGCCAGCCAACGCTGTAATCTTGATCAAAAATAATAATGTCATCCATAACACAGTAAAGATTTATTACTTGTGACAGATCTATACATTAACAAATCACTACGTGGCCCTGAATGCCAAGTAAACAGAGCCTCTCTCGTGAGGAATACTAAGAACTTTTGGGAACAGTATTTAAGGGGTGTTTCACACAGGAAAAATTCGCTCTGAAAATACAAATTCATGTGTTTGTGTGTGCATGTGTGTATGAACGACTGATTTTGTGTGGCCTTTCAGGAGGATCAGCCTTTGCCAGGCAGTTGTGCAAAGGGTGGGAGAGTAAATAATTGAGGATATTCGGTCAATCTAATTTATCAAAGATTCAAAGGAAAAATTGTTTTTGACTGATTTTGTACTTGGAAGAGAAGAAGAAACAATTCCTATTGGTTGGAATGTCCTGTTTCAACTTTTAAGGTACTGTAAAAAGTTTTAATGAAAGTAAAATGCTTAGATATAAGTGACACATACCAAGACACTCTCTGCATTCAACAAGATTTCAAGATTTTTGAGACTTCATTTTGGTCCTGAGCTAGGAAAGAAGAAGTATGTAACCCTCCAAACTCTGCAGATTAGGGGGTCTGTTTCCTACCTGGAAAAAAGCTTTGTTGTCAAGGTACCTGTGGAAAAAACCAAGCAGCACCAACATTCACTCTTCTGATGGTTGGCCAGAACCTCTCTGCCTGTTTGGCTTAAAAGATACGGCAGGATCGACTGAACAGGTTTTTAATTCATATTTTTTGCTGGAACGTGTAATTTGTGGAGCTGTGACAGATAATATGTTAGGAAAATATTTTTTAGAGTGCTCTACCTCGTAAGTATAGGGCCCCTGATATTATCAGAGGAATGCTTTGTAAGCTGTGTAGTGCACCCCTGAGACAAAACCCAAAGTATTAAAATCTCTCTTTACATATGGGGGAGTGGGGCGGGAGAGGTGCAGTGATTTGTGTAAGGGCACAGGGCTACTCAGTGGAGCTGACTGAACCTGGGCTTGTGCTGTCAATCTAAGTGCAGGGCCACCTTTTCTATCCATCTCACACACAGACAGCCTCTTCGCATGATTTGGACATCACGATGGATGTCACATGTAACAACTAATTGATAACTGATAAGTTTTCTACTTGGGATGGGGTGACGTGGGCATACAGAGGAGGGCTGAATATCCTCAGCAGCTTTACTAACTGTGTGTTAAAGGAAAAAGTGTATTATAAGAGCAGATAAATTACATTTGTAGGTACTTGGGATTGAGAGAAGGGGCTTTTGCCAGAGGATTTAACATCTGAGACACTGGGATGTTATGAGCAATTGTCAGAGAAGTCGTGAAATGGGACCAAAGCAGTGATTTGTTCCCAGTACTGAGGCCATGCAGGGACCTTGAGGCAAAAGACAATACTAAGGAAATGTGAGCTGCTTTGACAGAAAATACTAGTGAGGATGTCAGCAAGAAGACAGGTCTAGGTTCTTCACAGCAATGTGTGGTGGGAGGGCAATAAACAATGGGCCTAAACTGGAAGAGGGTAAGTTCAGACTGGATATGAGGAAAACCTTGTGGGGACAACGAAGCACAGCAACAGGTTACCCATAGAAGCTGTGATGTCCCCATCCTTGGAGATTTTCAAGACAAGACTAGATAAAGCCCTGAGCAACCTGGTGTTGCAGCTGCCTGAACTTTCCTATGACCTCGTGGAAATGGGACTCACTTCACCCAAGTGGCCAACCTGGGACCCAGAACTGTGCTGGTCCCAGTAGGAGTGTGAGGACATACCAGGAATTATTTATGAACTTTACAATGGAGTTGTAAGTGATGTACAGTGACAGGACAAGAGGTAACAGGCACAAAGCTGAACACAAGAAGTTCCATCTAAACATGAAGAGGAACTTCTTTCCTGTGAGGGTGGCAGAGCCCTGGCAGAGACTGCCCAGAGAGGTGGTGGAATCTCTGTCTCTGGAGACATTCAAAACTCATCTGGACACGTTCCTGTGCAACCTGCTCTGAGTGGACCTGGTCTGGCAGGGGGGTTGGACTAGATGATCTCTCCAGAGGTCAATTCCAACCCCATAGCATTCTGTGATTCTGTGAGTTAGCATCCACATAAGGAAACCAGGATCTAGCTTTTTCTGACCTTCTCAATATTACCAGCTCATCTTTGTTTTTCCTCCTAACCAATTTAGGGCCAAAGGAATCCTTTGTACCTTTGCTTTTCTCCCTGAACTCTATGTAAGGCTATGAAAGCTTACATAGAGTCTGGACATAAGGTCTCTTCTGAATTAGAAGAGGGTGCTCAAATGCGGTGGCATATAATCATATATCACAGAATCACCTAGGTTGGAAGGGACCCTTTAAGATCATCTAGTCCAACCAATGGAAAAAAATAAAAAATTAAATAAATAAAAATCCCCCAAACCCCCAACAACCATAAACAACACACCACACCACCCAACACTAAGCCATATCCTTGAGCACCAAGTGAACTTCTCTCTTGAATACCTCCAGGGATGGTGCCTCAACCACCTCCCTGGGCAGCACATTCCAATACCCAATAACCCTTTCAGTAAAGAAATATTTCCTAATATCTAACCTGAACTTCCCCTGGTGCAACTTGAAGCCATTACCGCTTGTCCTATCATCTGTAACTTGGGAGAAGAGACCAACCCCCGCCTCTATATGTCCTTCTATGCCAGGCTTTTGCATATCGTATCCGAGTGCTGCTTGCTCTGCTGGCAGGGCAAGATTAAATACAGGAGTGATATCCCCCACGTGGCAGCATCTATGACTAGACCATCAAATCAGTCAGTGACATACCACTGCTAGAAAAGTCATCAATCTGTCTCCATAGTGACACATTTCCTGCTGAGAGTCTTCTGGGCAAGGCACAGGCAAGAAGCAAAGTTACAAAAGGTGTTTTTCTTATGCTGCAGGTGCTGTTTGTGTTTGATTTTTATGCCTTTTTTTTTTCTGGTCATTTTTTTGTGGGCATTTTTTCTCAAACGGGTCTTGTTGCCATATATGCCTAGGATATTTTTTTTCCCCTTTTGTGCACTGGTTTCTCTCTTCTAAAATATACCTCTGATGATAGTTTAGGGCAATTTTTTAAAGCCTGGATCCAAGGCAGACATAACAGTACCTACATATTTCTGTAGTGAAGGCATTTATTGACACACACCCCCCGGCTCCAAAGACCCAGATCATCTGTGTGTGTGTCCAGGGTCAAAATCCAGATCTGATTTCTCCACCCTGAACTCATGTCTAATAATTATCAAGCTTTTGCTGGATTCATAAACATGCTGGTGCAAGAACCTCAGGATCAACCTCTATATTTTGAGTCTTGTCCGTATTAGCACATAACTTAAAAAAAAAATAAAAAATAAAAGTCTGGTGTTACTTATTGTAGTATTTGGGAGTTCTGAAAAATTGCCTGCCACTAGAGGTTATTCAAATTCTGGTCTTGATGTATTAGCCTAGACAGTTTTAAAGCCATATCTACAGCAAGTAGTTAGCCATACTGCTGAACAGACATTTTTTTTTAAATGAACTACAAAGAATAGCCTATTGTGGTTAGCTTATTTTATTTACAGCATTTCACATGGTGTGAACATTAAAAATTTACAGAGTATTATTGATTTGCAGCTCCGTCAAACCATTTCTACCCAAATTACTGAATCAAACTGTTTGAGGAAAGGGGCCTTATCCCAATGATTATTTGTGCTGCTCCGAAGGCTGCTCTCTGTGAGGCAGCCATAAATTCACCTCCTGGCTGAAAGTTAAAGAGGAGGTTCAGAAAGTAAATAATTGCCAGGAAGCATCAGGAAAGGAGTCTCGCTAGTGCGTGTGATGCACGAGAGCTGGAGGAGACTGGTGTGTCTGATAAGGGTTTAATAAATGCTTTTCTGGAGGCTGGGAGGCGGTGGGTCCCGCCGGCGGCTGGGACGCAGGGTGGCACTGTTGTCAGCCTCTTGGCTGGCTCCGAAGCATCGCCCGTTTTCAACTGGTGAGAAAGACCTTTTTTTTTTTTTTTTCTTTTTCTCACCCCNTTTGTCATTTCTGTCACTCCTCAGATTAAAAAAGCTAACAAATCTGTGTAGAGCAGAAAACCAAATGATACCGGTTAATGGCACATGGCTCTGCAGGGATACTTTTGCCTGATGAGCGAGATGCAAAAGGGACAAAGGGGAAAACATGAAGAGCTCTAAAAATCCAGAAAGCCACAGAAGTCCTAGTAACCTTTTAAAAAAAACCCAAACAAATAACCCTCAAATGCCAAAAGTGTGTGCTAGGAAAAAAAAAAAAATAAATGCCCTCCTCAACTCCATTAATGAGAGCTTAATTAAGCGTAAAATTTATGAAAGACATTGGAAACGTGATATTTTTTCTATTAGGAGAAAACTGGGCTAGCTTCAAGGCTGTGGGAGAGCTGGGCAAGCTTCATATGTAAAAAAATATATCTCCATCAGGAAAGATGTATTTGAAACATCTGGTAAAGTTCTTTGGCCAGCGATGTGTACATCTTGAAGAATATGTGTAGAATCCTTTTGGTCCCATCTGTACTGCACACGTGGAATTAAACTGTATTTCATGCAAATGTTATAAACCAGATTATTAAGCTTTTGGTCTCTCTCCTCACAAGTTCTGCTCACACTTTGGAACTAAGCTGCCAGAATTTCAAAAGAAATTGCAGTGGTGAGATCACCCGGCTTCGCTTGTTAAGACAAAGGAGATGAAAATCCAGGTATTTTGGAAGCACTAATCAAATTCAACTGCTGTTAGCCCTTTTTTTTACACTGCTATAGCCCAAACAAATCAAAAGCAAAACTTTAAGATTTGTTCCAGTGCACGTTACATCAGGATCAAATTAATCTTAAAACTCATTTAACTCACTGCTCATATTAACTTACCAACACAGTAGGGGCCAGAATCACAGCTAATTCATTTGAAAGCATCCAGAGTGGAGGGGGAGAAATAAAGACAGTATTTGGTAGCTGAGTCTAATACTTCTGATTCTAGCACCTCAAAAGAAGATCTAGAAAGAGCAGATGAAACTTTGCTTGAAGTTTGCGAGTCAAATTCAGCAAAGACCTGTATGATGGTGCACGTGGCACAGCGGTTGTGAGGAGGTAAAAAGAGATTCCCAAGTAATTTGCAATAATATATATGCATGGATTTCTCATGTATCATTGTATTTCTCAAGGGCTAGCAGCAACAAGAACAGATAAAGGTGGCATCTGATCTCCCTGCCATCACTTGCACAGGCTGGCTCTGGGGGTCTGCCGTTGCCCCATGAGGGACATATCACAGAGGGCTTAAGTGCTGGGGTCTGTAGGAAAGGCAACAGGTGGGAGACAAAGTCAGGGCTGCTTTAGAGGACTCTGTTATTGGTCTGTTTAGAGGCCTTTGCCCAGTATATAAATTACTCAGTGTGTTACTCAGCAGCTTATGGGCAGATCTGAAGACACTCTCCACATAGAAGCAGGTGATTGAGTCTATCAGTATAATCCATTACCTTCCCCAGCCTAATCTTTTAAGTCTCTGGTAATTTTTTTTTAGTGGTGAAGTAACTTCAGCGCCTGCAGTTTTGCTCTAGGGGATTGTCGTGGTTTCAGCCAAATTCACCAANAGACGCGGAAGGAAAATTGTCTCTGTGAACACAGAATTGCTTTGGTCCATAAAATGGGGCATCCCAGGAAGGATTTATTATTTGTAATGGTTTTATAAATGGTAGTGAGATAAAAGCAACGTGAGATTTGAAACAACATAAGTGTTTTAAGGAGAGATCTGAGTGACGGGAAACAGTGAAAATACCTTCCTTCTTCTGCTGGCATTTCAGGGTGTCCATTGAATCAAAAAAAGCTTTGCTCTGGGAGGAAGAAGGGGAAGGGAAGGGAAGGGAAG
>VZRU01010620.1:82419-95915 GCA_013398155.1 Pedionomus torquatus
CATGTAATGGTACATTATATAATAATCACATTATTATAATCAATAATAAATAATAATAAAATAAATATTAATAATAAATAATAATCACATTATTATTTCCCAGCAAAAGCATTCAATGGAGGAAGTGTGTTTGGAGGCTCCATCCTCAGAGACCCCATCTTCCCAGGTGAGGGCTCTGTCTAACACGGAACGAGTTGTGTTTCAGGAACAGTTCATCCTGATGGCTTGGGATACTCAGGTTTTCTCCTCGTGTTGTCGCAGACTGCCTGCAGGCCCTGAAGTAAATAATTTATCTCCTGTCCATGTCCCAGCCCCTTGTGACATGCTGGAGACTTGTATGCCCTGATGGAACATTTGCTGCCTTATCTTTGCTGTGACTTGTCCATTTAAGAAAAGTTTTCAGGGGCAAGGCTGTACTGCTTTGTCAAAAAAAGGAATAATTCCCTGCTTAACTGGGCTAAGCAGTGAGAAATTGGTGATATTTTCATTGCAGCAGGGTAAAACCCAATCTGCCTGGGCTACTTCTTGATTGCCATACTGCCTCCCACCCCATTTCTGTGTCCAGCACCAGCACAGCCACTGCCTCGCCTTGCTCTGCAAGCGCTGCTGTACCACAGACAGTAACAACAAGGCAGTCCCTGTATTTGTGTAATGCTTTGCCATCTGACAGCTTTTCGATATAGGTAAGCGTCATGGAAGAAGTGGAGGTAATGAGCTTGTGTATTGGCTTAATATATCAGGCAACAACATTCCTACGTACAAGGCACCTTCTAACTGCTGTGAGGGGTTTGTGAGCGGCAAAGATGCTATCTGCTGCCAGGAAAGGAGGCTGCTTTTAATATGTGAGGCATGTGTTGCTGTCAGGTTTTTTGTCAAAGAAAGGATGGCTTATCTTATCTTGTGATCGGGCAGCTCTGAATACAACCATGGACATGGGGTGGAGACACGGGGTGGCGAGCTCCAGAAACAGCCTTTACAGGTAGAACAGATGTAAGGATTTTGTGCAAGCAGATCCTCTTCCCTCTCCTCTTTCTTCAGTGAGTAGCTGCCCTGAGAAATATCATAGAATCATAGAATAGTTAGAGTTGGAAGGGAACTCAAAGATCATCCAGTTCCAACCCCCCTGGTGCCCTGCCATGGGCAGGGACACCTCCCACCAGACCAGGTTGCTCAAAGCCCCATCCAGCCTGGCCTGAAACACCTCCATGGATGGGGCAGCCACAGTTGGATGGGTCAGGCATCTGTTCAGAATTTCACTGAGGCAGTGGAAATCTGCAGTTGATTAGAGAAGATTGGGCAGTCGAGATGTAGCTAATCCTGGCCAGGATCCTACTGTTGTCCCAGTCTCTGCAGTCAAACTGATCTTCAGTAACGTGATACTCTTGGTGTTCTATCTTTTTTACAGGATTTCTCCTTCTTTCCATTACACATGAGGGCCAGGTCTCTCTGAACCCATGCAGCTTCCAGGGCAAGGCCAGCAGTGCCCCATCCCTGGCCAGTTGCCCCTCTCCACCACACAGCATCTCTCAGGTGCTCCTTTCTCACCTTGAGAGGAAGGCAGAAAGTGATTGCAGGAATTATCTCAGCCCCTTGCACCTGAGAAGAGTCTCTCTGCCAGGGCTGTGATTTTTCTGATTCCTTTTCCATAGCGCTGGCAAAGATACAAAAGCAAGAAAAACCCCAAAACTCACAAACCAACCAAAAAACCCACAGGAAAGCTCCTACTCCAAAAAGAGCTGTTGCTGTACAGCAGTCCTGTGATGACTTATTGCCAACAGACGTGTGAGTTTACTATAGATCTACTTTAGGTCATAAGTGCAAAAACATATCTCGTTAATATTTAAAGATGCTTAGCACAAAAGCATGCATAATTAAACAGTGCATCAGAGCTGATAATTCCGTATAATTTGTCTTCTGAAAAGGGATTTTTGCAATTTGTTAAACTGGTTTGAAATCCGCAGCTTAGCAGCAGGAGTATGTTTGCATTACAAAATGGATTATTTTAAACGTTGGGCTGTGTCCATCCCTTCTGAGAACAAAAAGTGGCACGGCACCAGGGAGGGCTTTTAAAAATGCTTATAGGTGTGGATTCAGCATTGCACAATGCTCTCTGTCCATCTGATACATATATCTCATTTTTTAAATCAAACCTATATTCCTGCCAGGAGTAGCACTGCTTTCTCTCCCAGGATTTTTTCCTGTTCCATGAGGAGCTCATTGATATTAACCATGTCTTTCTTCAGATAACTCAATAGTGAAGGTATGCCCGTAATAAGAATGATCTATTAGTTAGTAAAACAAGTGACATACAAGACAAATATGAACAAATTAATGGTGTCAGGTACAAGATACAATACACCGTCAGCTTTTCATTACATCCAAAAGGCTATCTGAGCACATTTTCTGCCTGGATGCTAAAAATCTATGAGGAAAGAAAATGTGCTTATGATCCATTGCAAATCATGCTTTTCAGAAGTGCTGAAATACAAATTGATATGTGACCACAGCTATTCTTTAATTTAATGTAAGATCAAAAATTAAATGGCAAATGTTCAGGGCACAGTCAGATCGTTGATCACACAGGAGAGTTATTTACAAGGCAGATCTAAAAAAACCTATTTTGCAGACCTCACTGAAGGTATTTCGAGAAGTTACTGAAGTTGTCAGGGTCTTGTTTACCTGTGACAGTACCGGGAGAGCAAATCTCAGCAGGCACAGCTGCTGCCGCTGCCGTGATTGGCTGTTATTAACCCACAACTTGGAGCTTTTGGCTTAACTCCCTGCCACAGATGTATTTTCTATTTAAACTGGTTGGAAACTGTCACTTATTAACGTCCTACTTACTGCTGTGTTTTATGTAACAGCCCAGTGCTCCATTGTAAATAGGAGCATAAATCAAAGACTGAATTGTGTGTGCCAGATCCTGCTCTGAAGTGGCCAAAACTAGTAGTGGAGGGAGGGAGAAAGGAGACAGTAGGACTTTCCTCTCACAGCTGGAGGATGAAGCCCAGAGAGGTGTATTCAGATGGTTATGGTAGCCAGAGTGGATTTATGATGGATGCAGGTATCTAAATTCAGTTGATCACAAGTAAGCATCTGTCAGGGCTGCAGTACCCTGATTTAGGAGGTACTCAGGGGAGAGAGATGAGCAGCCACAACACAGCTGCCTGTGAGGGCTGACCAGGGTTACACCTGCCTCTTCTCTGGCTGTGCTGGGAGCCCTCAGTATAAGGGCAATCCAAATAGCTCAACATTTTCTTGAACATAGCTATCCCAGTTATCTGTCTGAATATAGCCAGAGAGACATTAAAGTCAGCTCATGAAATATATTTACTTAAATTGACTAGTACTGCCATGCGTAATTTTTTAAAAAAATAAATAAATGAATGAATAAGGAGCTAATTTGACTATGTCTGTCTTGGCGCCCGTGGTACTTTAAGAGCAGATGAGCAGTGCTGAGGCCCCCATATCTGTGCTATGTTTGGTTCAGGGCTTTTACTTTGCGTTAGATTTCTCCGGTCCCAAAAGCTGAACATCCACACCAGACCCATGATTTGAGGCTGCCCAAAGGACTTCATACAGGTGCAAGCCAAGATGTCCCCATTATGGAACACTGTGTCCAGCTCTGGTGTCCTCAACAGAGACAGGACATAGAACTGTTGGAACAGGTCCAGTGGAGGGCCACGAAGATGTTTAGAGGGATGGAGCACCTCTCCTATGAGGACAGGCTGAGAGAGCTGGGGCTGTTCAGCCTGGAGAAGAGAAGGCTCCGGGGAGATCTTAGAGCAGCCTTCCAGTATCTGAAGGGAGCTCCAGGAGAGCAGGAGAGGGACTCTTGGTCAGGAAGGGTAGTGATAGGACAAGGGGTAAAGGTTTTAAACTGGAAGAGGGGAGATTTAGATTGGATATTAGGAAGGAATTTTCCTGTGAGGGTGTTGAACACCTGGAACACTGGAACAGGTTGCCCAGAGAAGTTGTGGATGCCCCATCCCTGGAAGTATTTAAGGCCAGGCTGGATGGGGCTTTGAGCAACCTGCTCTAGTGGGAGGTGTCCCTGCCCATGGCAGGGGGGTTGGAACTGCATGATATTTGAGTTTCCTTTCAACTCTAACCATTTTATGATTCTATGATTCTATGGAGCATACATGGATGACAGCTTTTTTCCAGGAGTAATCTTATGGACATGAATCAAGATTACTCTGGGAACTGAACCAGCCTGGAGTAACTGGGATGAAACAGAGGATTCACTTCAAAACAGCAACATTTCTCAGAGCCCACACTGATGCACACAGAGTCTGGTGCCTCACCTTCAGCATATGGGCAAGGAGGTTGTGTATGGATGGTGAGGACGCCTTTGGGACTGAATCTGTGACCTTTGGCTCTACCGCAAAACTGCTTTGGTATTAAATGTATGCCACTGAAAGTTTAAATTGTGAAGAACAGACATTTTATATATTGACTGTGAAGAAGAGACAAGGATTTCCCATCCAGACACTGTAATTTATTTCTCCTCTAATTCCCTGTTTCTTGTCTCTACAAGTTGGATGTTCTGGGAAGCCAATGACTAGTTTGACTGCTAATAAGGCCCTTCAGGCTGGCCACAAGGGGATAATCAAAGGCTGCATAATGTGGCATATACTTCTTCTCTCTTAGAGCTGATGATATTCTTCCACTACCAAGTCACAGAATGATGATGATGCTATTAGTGGGACCACAGGGGTTGTTCCTTTGACATAAATTTCCGCTTTTTTGAGGGCAATGGCCTGCATTGACTACCTAATTCCGGAGAGATAGCTTCCTGCTATTTTGTGAAAACTAAATATGAATACTAAGAATTGCTCCTTTTGGCCTCCTTAGGGGAAGACTAGAGACAGTTTTTGTAATCTGTCCTGCTAGAAACCACATACCTGCATTCCATAGGTATTAATGAGATTCATCATTATTATCTTACAAATTCTCCCTGGGCATTGGTACAAAACATAGCCCTATGGTATTACATTTCATGTTAAGGTATGGCCATAGGCTCATCAGGACATGTTCAGATGTATGATTCCAAGATGGATATTCTTATTTCTGTTGGAAGCAACCCTCTCCCCCTCCCCCCCCTTTTTATTTTTTTTTAAGTTGTTCTAGTAAAAAACGATTACAGTGGTTTTTTTAGACAGTACCAGGGATATACAGGGAGGCCATAGGACAGCTACTGAGCTTTCATGAGTGAGCTACTTCTTCAGACTCTGGGAATGGGAGACAACTTCAGATTAAGACAGTTGAACGTACAGGACGTCCTTGTAGATTCCAACTTGTAAGTTAGTTATCTGAATGCCTGCTACAGTCAGCAGAAATTCGCTTTAGTTGCCTTCTGGGGTGACCTAAAATATCTGCTTGGCCTCCTACAGAAAAAGGCTGGTTCTTTTTCTTACCTGGCCCTCCAGATGTCTTGGGTCTCTTATAAGTCTCTTTCCCTCTCTTCTCCCTCCTGCTTCCAGGAGAACCTGGGGAGAGCATCTGCCATTTGTTTTAGCGGCCAGTCTATCCCAAACCACAACAGCATTTTAGGATATCTGAAGTGGTGCTAGGCATTCATATTTAGGGAACTGGCTCCCCCTGCTATCCATGTTTCTAAGGAGTGTTCAGGTGCATACAATTACATGCATGTATTTACATGTCCTGATCTGAAACTGCATCTCAGATATATCCCTGGTTTTGCCTGCTTCCATCCTAGCCTGGTATGGAATGATCTCTCTTGCTCAGCCTTCCCCTAAAGCTGCTTTCTCAGGCCTGTGCTGGATAGAAAGGCAAGGCAGTAAACTGAGGTCATGGACTGATGATTTATGATGATTCACATTTTTTTTTAGCTTCTTGTCCCTGGCTGGAGAGCTGAGGCAGTGGGAGAAGGGCATATGGGCATTGTGAGGCCACTGCTGTGCTAAAGCACTCCAGGTTTATATAAATCAGGTGAGAGATTAGCAGCTCATGCTCAGAATTGCAGTATCTCTGGTGAGAGGAGGATAATTGATTCCAAGATGCTAATTTTCAAGGAATTGTCTTAACGTATCTCTAAGTGATGCAGTTAAGTGTTTTCTCACTCCTGCATTTGCAGCTGCCTCTTGGTTCCTCTTCTCCACCCATCTCATGGGAGCTGAGAGTGAGCATGGACCAGCTAAACCATGCTGGCCGTGTTTCCTCTTGGTTGCCTTCCTTCGTGTTTGCCTTGGCAATGGGACCAAGGGTCTCATCCTGTGTGTAACCAAGCACTTGCTTGGCACTGAAGAGAGAGTCAGCACTGTACGAGCACATGGGCAGCTGTGAAAAATCATGGTCTAACTGATTCTAGAAATAAGTCACTAATAGTTAAGCTTCCCCTCTCACCAGCCTCTCCTCCTTTAGAAACTCACTGAATCGCTCCGTCCAAGGACAGAAGGAGCTGTTTCACCACCCACTGTGACCTGCTGGGCTTTGCAGGCCAACAATTTCTGCTCAGTTAGCCCTGCACTGACCCAGCTAAACTGTGCGTGGCTCGAGCATGTCTCCCTGCAAAGGCTATGCTGAGGTGGTGCAGACATCCTGTGGAATACCTCCCCTTCCCTGTGGTGATGTGCCTGAGTCTCCATGGGTTTTATCCATCATTAAACCCTGTGAAGCTGAGCTGGCTGAGCAGAGGCTTTGTCATGGGGCAATGCCTTGTGGCCAGCCTCTCCGAGAAACAGAAGTGTGCAGAAAGAATGGATGAAAGAACATACTGGAGAGGAGTATTTTCATGCCTGCTCTGTATCTTCTAACCTAGGTGGTGCTTTCATCCTGGTGCCAGAATCTGCTTAATGCTGTACACTAAGGTTCAGCCCCTTAGACTGCAAAAGGTCTCACTCTGGGCTGCTATTACCATCTCCTCCCCAGTGAAATGTTAGTTAGCAAAGCACCAAGAAAGAATACTACAGGTTGGGATGAGCTTTATTCCAGAGTTTACCTATCTAAAATGATTAATGCATGCTTAATAACTTCAAAGATTTCCCATCTCTTCAGAAGGAGGGGGTTTCTTCAAAGCTTTCAGACAGAGAGTCTCCCTTTCGAATTGATGAAGGCATGGTCCCAGTGGAGATTTTACATTGCCAGTATGTACTCCTTCAAAGATTTCATTGTTGGCATGCTGCATTTGAAGATTTCCTGCCCTCTGTTACCCATTCATTTCATTTTAAAAAAAAAAAAAAAAAAAAAGAAAAAGAACAAGGACAAGAAAATCATATCATTGGGGTCCTCTTCAAAGCAATTTCATGTCACACCCCTGAACTCTGGAGAGGAAGAGTGTACACCAAATTTCGGGGTTTACTGGAGTGTAATTAGCATCTCTGAGGAAAATAGCTGCCCCTTCCTAGAATTATTTTTTTTCCTTACTGGGAACTGTCTTTGATGTGCTTTGATTCAATTGCCAGATCATTTTTCAGATTAAATGCTGAACAATAAGTAATTCTTCAGTGAGTTCATCATTCAACTGGAAGGTTTTTGGATCAAGAAGGCACTCACTCATAAGTCTAGAAGGATTTAAAGGTGCTTGCAAGAATGTCAGAGCAAAACCTTCTAGGAATTTTAGAAGCAAAGGAAAATCCTTATCACAAGGAGTTGCTAGAGCTGTAGGAACAGTGACTAACTTGCCATTTGTGGGAAGAGATGTACAACAATACATTAGCTCCTGGAATTCATATTTTAGAAGTTTGCAAGGACTGCAAATATTTATAGGCGCTTGACTTCCACTCCTCAGTCCTATCAATATAGTTTAAAGCAGATCTGAGGAAGATATAATTCTTATAATGGTTTAGTCAATTTACCAATGCTGCTTTTACTCCTATTTCCCCCTGTGCAATAAATTGTTAATTAGTGTGCATTGGGAACACATGGAAGGGGAAAAAAAAAAAAGAAGTCCCAGCTTGTATAGGCTGCTGAGAAAAGGTTATTTCTGAAACTGTACATGAATCTATGCAAACTGGCAGAACTGAGATTCCAAAGCATATTCAGAGATGTCCCCATCCCAAACAAGCAGTAGTGCTCTGTTGTTTTGAATGCCTGTTCCTTCTAGGTGTCCTTTATTTTGCCTAGTGAGTACATTCATCAGCTCTTCATGGCTCAGTAATTCATGAAATTCTCTTTCCATTAAAAATAAATACTGCATTTTATATCCTTGAGACGGACCTCATATTTGATTGTCTTTTCTATGGCAGTGTATATTGAAAACTATAAAATTATAATACAACTATTAATCCGCTGTATCTGCTTTTACCTAATTTTTATTAAAAGTGTATTGTGCTCCAGCTGGCTCATAAATTACAATGCGGTTGAAAAGGCTCCAGTTGGATTACTTCTGAAGGAGAACATATTGAAATGAAGAAAGGCTTACTGGTTAATATTTTGACTTTATATACAGTGTTACTAAGGTAGCAGCTTGATTACCATAGAAAAGAATTTGTAGTTGACTGGATTGCAGGTCTGGTAAATGTAACAATGCAAAAGTTGTGGAAAGTGGCATTTACCAAAGAAATCACATTATCATCACTGATCAAATCTTTCATGTCATCTTCTCCTTTTATGAATGACATAAAACCCCCACTTTGTTTCAACAGTAAATTAATACATTTATAGGAATGTGGCAGAATCTGGAATCAAATACCATCTGTTCTCTGTCTTTCAATTGCTCTCACTGATTGTTTTTGATAGCCCTTCTAAAAATGCCTAGAAACAGCTGAAATAGCTTTCTCTTTAGTTTTAATACCATGAGAAGCAAAACTTCTTAATAATATCTCATTTGGGAAGTAATGGAAAAGGAGAAATGAGGATATTTGGCTTATAAACAACTAGGGGGCTTCTTTCCCGTTTTATATGCTTAATAGTCAACACCATTATGGGGATAAAATTTCTACATTAAAAAACACATCATGGAACTCAGTGAGTGAACTGAGATGTTTCATCTGCAAGTTGGGTTGTTCTGAGTTCTACTTGCTGCCTGAGACCAAAACCACAAATTAAATTCAACATGATGCACCCGGTTGTTAAACAGAAGGTTGTGACTGCCCGTGGGTGGCAGAAGCTCACCAAAAAAACCTGAACTGCTTTCTGTAGGCAGATGGGCACACAGGCACTTGGGCTACAGCCCCTGCTCCATTTCCAGCCTGAAACAGTTTGATTTCAGACTTTTCTCTTTTGTTCCACAAAAAGCTTAGTTTCCAAAAACAGCCCTTTGCATTTTGTAGTCTGCCTCACATCTTCTCTCATTCTTTCTCACCCTCGCCCACCAGGCTACGCTCCTTTTCAATTGATAAGACCGCAGAGAAGGTGAATTTTCACATTGGTAAGTTAAATGAAAATAAAGGCCCTTTATTGTCTGTACTTTGCTCCTGAAGTTTTGCCAACAATAATGTTGGCTTCATTAACTGTGTAGGATTGAAGATGCTATCATGGTGTCAGACCACATACCGAGATGCAGGACTCCATATGTTTTTAATTTTCCAGTTATTTGTCTTGTCCTTTTTGGTCAGCCAAAAATTCATGAGAATAGCACCAAGCAATGGAACAGAAAATGGAGTATTGGAAACAGCAGTTGCAGCTGCATGACATAGAAAGAAAAGATTACTTAATGGCTGCATTCCACAATTTTCTGGGACAGCCTGCAAGGAGATTTATATATGCTCTCTTAAGACATCAGTGCAAGAAAATAAGCATTATCCTTGATGTATCATAATGCTGACTGACAAGATATACAGAGGATAAGACTACTTTAGAGAGTAAAGTGGTATTCCTTTCGATCACAGGTATTTATATGTAAAGCTCAGTTCATTCCCTTCTCTGTCTGATGTCAAAGAGGCAGAACGTGGTATTTAATACAGAGTGATTACTGGGTGGTGAAATAAATAAAAATAACCAGAAGGATTTTGATGCCCTGCAGTATACACAACCTTTCTGCCCACTTGGACAAACAGGCTCCCAAGGAGCTGGTTGATCTGAACACTTGCAAATGGGTAGTGAAATGTGGCACCTGTAGGAATTTGTAGCAGTATTAAAAAGCGTGAAACACTAAACAGGGGAAAGAAACCAGTAGCCATGTGCATTGATTATTGCTTTGAAAAAATATATCCTAAGGAATTTCAAGCACACAGTTCTAGATCTGTGGATGAACAATACCTAAGCGTAGCAGGTGAACAAGCCCTAAATACACACCGTGGTCTCATGATGGACTGTTTTGGCAATTCACAAACTATACTCTTGTGTGATGGGTTATGCTAACTCTGAAGGAGCCTTTTGCCGTGTGAGCTGCAGTTGATGGGTCTCTAGGAGATTTTGGAACTGTACCTTTTAATTCATGTTATTGTGCTTTGAAGGTGCACAAAGGCTCAGTGCACTCAGAGCTTCCTCAAAACACCTTGGGCTCTGTCCTATACATGTCGATTGATGGAGCCATTAAGGCCTGAATGGACGAACAGTAATGATTCCATTTGGACCGATCCAATTTCAATGACATTGTCTCATACAATTCCATTAACATTGGAGCTGTTACAACCTCAGTGACAGATTATTATTTCTTTTAAAAAAGGAAAAGGAAATTAACAGAATATATTGAATTGCACTGAATTGAGACAATAAATAACGGAATGTACCAGACACTAACCTCTCCCTTCTGTAATTCCAGAAGGAAAAATAGACATATTTACCACAAAGTTGATGACATATGTAGCACTTACCTTAAAATATGTGGCAAATCCTTATAACGTATGGGTAGAATTATGAAACTGGCTAGATCTCATATTGGCTGCAATATAACTTCAGGTGTAGATTTAGACAGTATATACCTATCTATACCTATCTAACAGTGCTCATGGCTGCAGCCACTGAGAAAAACACGCTCCAAAATTAGGTGCTCTGTAATGGAAGAAATTAATTTAAAGAACTACTTTTTTTCAGATGGCTCCATAGGACCAGTGGCAAAATGAGGCGTGACCCTACATTAATATGGTGGGCTGATATTTGCATGGACAAATGAAGAGATGGCATGTGCAAGTGTACCTAGAAACCTTCCTCTTCCTTCAGGGCTACCTAAGGACACAATCTAAGTAGCTCTATTCCTTGAGAGGAACAACAATTCTACCATATTAAATAATGTTATATCATAAACTTTTGTTGTCTAAAAGAACCATAGAACGTTTAGAGTTGGAAGGGACCTTGAAGATCATCGAGTTCCAACCCTCCTGCCACGGAGATATACAAGATATACACGAAGATATACAAATTCCCATCAGGATGAGATGAATCAGGGATGGGGATCTGGCAGAGATCATGACCTGTAGTAGAAATCTTAGTCAAAAATGATCCACCCTGTGAGGGTGGTGAGGCACTGGAACAGGTTGCCCAGAGAAGCTGTGGCTACTCCATCCCTGGAGGTGTCAAGACTAGTCTGGATGTGGCTTGGAGCAACCTGTTCTGGTGGGAGGTGTCCCTGCTCATGGGGATTTCCTCTGAAAATATCTCATTCTCTAGTCTTAACTTATCTGCAGCTGAAGCCACAGTCCATTCAGCCTCTCACAGTGCTGGGCCAGTTGCACGCACTGAAATTGCACCTGTTTGAAATGCAATTATGTTCATAATGAAAAGTGAGTTTCAGTTTTAATTAGGATGAGAGGACTTTTCTCTCTAATCTTGCAGGACTGGCTCTGAGCAGGTCTGCTTGTCTATACATGACTCTGTTTGCCTTTGCTTGCTTTAAATACACACAGAGTACACAATTGTAGGTACCAGAAGGAAAATTTGTGCCTGATACAGTGACACAAGGAAAGCAGACGTATTCCCCTAGACTATCCCTGAACTGGAGGAAAGGAGAGGGGCTCTTTTTCAGGAAGTGGAGTGATAGGACAAGGTGTAGTGGTTTTAAACTGGAAGAGGGGAAATATAGATTAGATATTAGTAAAAAGTTCTTTACTGTGAGGGTGGTGAGGCACTGGAACAGGCTACCCAGGGAAGCTGTGGCTGCCCCATCCCTGGAAGTATTTAAGGTCAGGCTGGATGGGGCTTGGAGCAACCTGGTCTAGTGGGAGGTGTCCCTGCCCATAGCAGGGGGTTTGGAACACGATGATCTTCAAGGTCCTTTCCAACTCTAACCATTCTATGATTCTATGAAACTCTTTTAATCTCGTTCCATGAAGCCCTTGCTGTGCAGGTGAGAGCATGTAGGGCGGGATGGGACAAGGGAAAAGTATAATGGGAGAAGTGATGATAATTTTGGTGTAAGTCAACCGCTGTTGACTGTGAGATAATAGCACAAACCTGAAGCAACTGTCTGATATTTTGCAGGAGCAAAGCTTGGTCCTGGAAGGATAAAAAAAAAAGCAACCCAATAACCCAGAGTTGCTCTTCGACTGGCCCATATCTGCAGTTTCATCTTCATCATTACTACAGATTCATCTCTGCAGCTGTGGAAATAACTGAAATAGCTGGAATGCTTGGGGATGGCTGCTTTTGTCACGTTGTCTTTAGGCTGTAGGGGAGTCTTACCACAGGGAGAGCGGTGGGGTTCATACTGGCTGTAGATCTGTGAAGCCTTTGTTTGTAGCAGTCACCTTTTGATATCCTTAAGCCACCTTCGTAGATCCATTGTTGCTGTTTTGTCATCTCAGGAGCAGTTCATTGCACACTGCAATCCTTCTTTCAGCCTCTTCAGGTACTATAAACAACGGGACTTTTCCACATCCCTCAGTTCACACTGTGGAGGAGATTTATTTTACTGTACCAGTTCTGTTCCATATGTTAGCTGATTAATTTGTAACGTTATCACTGTACAGGAGCTAGCACTAAAAAAAAAAGCCTAGAAATCAAAGTAAAAAAATCCCAAGCATGGTGAGAGGTGACAGACTGAGTTCTGGTCAGCAGGGATCTTCACAAATTCTCCTTGCCTCGAGGAGAAAAGAGGGAGTCACGATTTTCACTTTCCCTTGTGATCTGACACCATCCGGCTCCTGCCAGCAAGAGCTTCCTTCAGCTGCTCAAGAAGGCTTGTGTCCTGGTCCAAGCATTAAGCTTGTGCTTATTTATAAACACTCACGTCACTTCGAGTTCAAAACGTTTTTGTACAAGTATCAGAATTATTCGTGATATTTTGACACAATACAAATCTGAATTTCATTTTAGATGGCTTCAAAAGGAGGAGTGTTGTGTTACTAACTTTAGAAAGCTTGGAGTATTTGTGGCTTTTTATGTATTTGTAAAGTTGACTTTATAGTTGGCTTTGTATTCAAACACAGGGGAAGGTGGAAAAATAATCAGGTTTCATCAGTGTAACCTATCTGTTCAAAATGGTATCCTTTCTTCCACTTAAAAAGAAATCGGCATATTCATTTATTCATGCAGTTAATTATCTTCACTCCGGTGATCTAAGTATTTCTCAGAGCTAAATGATTGCAACATCTTGAATCATCCTGGATAAAAAAAAAAAAAAAAAAAAAAAAAAAAAAAAAAGAAAAAAAAAA
>VZRU01010620.1:101806-116491 GCA_013398155.1 Pedionomus torquatus
TTTTTTTTTTTTTTTCTCCCCAGTATTTTTGATAATACACTCATCCTTTACTGATAGGGTATCTATCATGATCTGCTGGCCTTTTATACTTTCCACCGCATCTTAAACAGAAGTTGAAGAAATCATCAGGTTGTACAACATAACGATTCCCTGCATATTTAATGCCACAGACAAATCCATGCAGAGCAGGACACGACCTAGTTCATATTCCTGCATTAACTATTGGAGAAAAGGCATCAGGGTACAGAATCAGGATTTGCTGGTGAAGTCGATACATACCACTTCAGTGCAAGCCTTCTAACTTTTTTCCACCTATTGACAGACCAAAGAGTTTATCTACAGCAGGGTTATGCTGAGGGGCACGCATTTCAAGGTGACAGCTGGCAGTGGTGGCTCTACAGTAGCTCAAATCTGTGAGAGCTGTGAGTCCCACCTTTAATGCAGGGTTTTACAATGACTCCCAGACTTGCAATGAGTGGGGAATGCCCCTGCCCAGCTCTGAGATTCAAATGAAAAGGACACACTATAAGAAAGCCAAAGAACCTCAAGAGCAAGCTTTTTAGTGAGCTTGTGGAGTTGGATCTTCATTTGACTATGTTGGAGCTGTTCCATAGGTTCCATAGGGCCACACTGTGGCTCACATAAGCGAGGACAAAAATAAATCCCTAATATTCATATCTGCATCCCTAGGAGAGAAAGTTGTGTCTACGTGATAACACAAATGATGTAAAGTAGAATTCAGTTTGGGTCCGGTTGATCTGATTGGCCTTGGAATCACATGTTCAACCACAGGTAGATGAAGTCATGGGCGGTACTGTCTTAAGCCAATCTGTTCCTCCTTTGCACCATGCAGCTACAGCAATAAGAGCATTTGTGTTCTCATCTCCAAGGATGAGGAGTCTTAATAGTGTGCTGTACTGGGCCATACCCAGTAATTAACCATTACATTTGCAATTGTTCATCATTTCAGTATTTATTAATTGTTCATTGTCTAACTCTATGGTTGAGGTCTTAGGGATAGAAATGGAAAAACTATTGCCCAAATACTCATCCTGACAGCACAGTATCTGTGATATTTACATTTCTGTTGTACTGATGAGTAAATTTGAGATTTTGGGGTGGGAAAGATACCTGGGGAAAGGTCTGAAATAGTGTGAGACCTTCCAGAAATGTTAGGTTTTAGGGGAAGGGGTATGAGTTTTCTGCCACACCTTAGCAGATCATTAGTCCACAGTGTGAATATTTGTGCGCCCTCCATCCTCAGAGTTCCCTGAACATTTGCATTTTTACCTGTAGCTAATGCTTCACTTTAGCATTTCTCCAAACATTAAATGTCCTGAGCGAATGTATTGACATGGGCAGCCTGTTACGAAATTGCCCACACTTTGTGGAGATGTGTAAATTGCTTATATTATTATTCTTTCCTTTCTGACCTCTTTCGCTATGTTTTTGTTCTCATTTAGCTGTTCTCACACAATGACACGCGCTAAGTGTTCCCTTCAGCATGTGAATGTCAAGATAACCTGAGGTTAAATTATAGCTTGCTAAAGAGGAGCCTTGAACCATGTGATGTTATGCTTCCATTTCTCTCTTGCTGGGGCTGGGGGGCAGAGGGAGGAGGAGGAGGAGGTTTAGTGGCAGCATTTATATGGAATATCCAGATTCTAGCTTTGTGATTTTGCTCTTTATTCCCAGGCTCACTTAAGGTGTACGCCACGGTTGCGTGTGTGTTAAGCAACATCTGAAGAAGTTGGAATACATTAGCATTTTAAGCAACGTGTAAACGTACAGGGTACCATCTGGGACTCTGCAAGTTGTACTATGAAGAAATAAGTTGTATTTAAAAGCTGTGTTTAATGTTTGGAACAAAATCTGTGTTTTCTTAACAGCTGAGAACAAAACACATTCTGAAACAAGGCTTTGCTGCCTGGGCTCTCCCAGGTGGCCTGATGTCGTGTGAAATGGGGAAGGAAAGTCCTGCTTCATGTGGTTTTCCTCCCTTGATGCGAGGAAAAGTCTTGATGGATTTTGGTTTGCATACTTTTCCACTCTGTAGGCAACATTAAGAACTCACGTGCTGTGCTACATGAAAACAATTTCAGAGGAATTTTCCTGAAAAGACTTTGTTTTGCTGATTCCTTTTTGAGGTTTACTTGCCCATAGCTGTATGGGTACGTAAAGCCCATACATCAAGCCTCTCCACCTTGTTTGGGGAAGGGATGCTCTCCTGTGAGCAGTCCACTGCTCTCAGTAAATCACTTCACTTCTCTGCACTAGTGATCGATTTTGTTCTCATTTTACTTTCCTGTCAAACCTCCCGCTTCACTCGGAGGTGTATGCATGAAAACTGCTGTATCAGAAAAAAATTACAAGTGAAAATTAGGCCAAGTTAATTAAGAAGCTTCTGCGCTCTGATGTTTTCTTATGAGCATTGTCAAAGCTGGGTTTCGGGGTAGATGTGAAATATCCACATGCACCAGCTCTCCTTGGCCAGTCTGAAGGTGAGTTGATCAAAGCTGGTGAGTGTAACGCTATGATTAATTGAGGATAGGCTGCTCTGTTCATGTTATTAGATTTACAAATACCCTTGATTGTTAACACACAGAGCATGCTGGAGATAATCTGGCACTAAATACAATGAATGGGGGCTCTTAACACGCTCCTTGTTTTACTCCAGATTGATTCCCACGGCATTTGAGTGTGTGCTTAGAGGTTCACATGCTCCAGTGTGCTGCTAAACTGGATCCTGCAGGATTCCTAAGGCAGGTTCCCGTGAAACATGTAAGACACAGCACACAGCAAAAGGGTGTCCTGTTTGGATATATATATTTTTTTTTCCCATTGGTTGGACTAGATGATCTTAAAAGGTCCCTTCCAACCTAGGTGATTCTGTGATTCTGTGATTCTGTTTGAAGTAAAACAGAGACAACTTTCTGTTTAGTAATTCTACTTCTTAGCTCAGCCTCTTATAACTCTTTGAAATTAACAGCATATTGTGGAGAAAATGCTGGTTCTCAGAACGATAAGACAAATGTTTGTACTTCATGCCAAGGAACGGAATGCGGAGAGGCTCTTGCTTATACTTATTGCTATAACAACCAAGGTCAGCTAATTTCATTATTTGCCCCATTGGAGACTCAGAAATGAAAACAGTATAAAGGGGTCCTGCCTGTGGGGAGGAATGGACAGGACAGGTGACCCCAACCTGGCCAACAGTGGTATTCCATCCCATCTGCCCCATGCTAAGTATAAAAGCTTAGATATCAAAGGGTCAGGTCTCTTTCTTCAATGACCGAGGTCTGAAGAGGACCCTGTTTGTTCATGTGCCTTTGATCCCGATCTGTGTGTTCCTGACCCCAAGCTGGAATCCAGTTTCCATTCACTGAGTCCAGTGTGGGACTTCCCCAGTGCCTGTCAGTGCCGTGATTGCCACCCAATGGGAGCTTGATACCATTTTGTATATATTGTATCTATTTCATTATTTCCTTTTTGATTTTAATATTACAACTTTATTGAAGTAGTTAATTCTAACCTTGTAAGTCTCCTGATCTCTTCCTCTCCTCTTTTTTTTTCTGGGGGGGGGAGGTGGGGGTGGAAGGTCCATCTGTCATTGTCATTGGCCAATACAGCCAAAACCATGGCAGAGGTCAAAACAAGAAAGTTATATTACCAGCATATAGATAGCTTTTAATATGTCTCTTGCCAAAGTAGACTTTTTACCATGCAACAGCATTACAGAGCCTTCTTATCTGCAACAAACCACTCACCACCACTCTGGCTTTGGATATCACCCAGGCAGTAAAGATGGTATGGGTCTCCTCTTGCAAGGGAAGAGACGTGCCTTCTGAAATTTGTTTGGGCTGGACAACAGGGGAAGCAATTGGGAAGTAAGAAGAAGGGAGGTGGGTTGGCTGCAGGCCTGGGTTGTTACCCACCCACCCTCCCATGGCTAGACTGGGCTAGACACAAACCCAGCCCCGAGGAAGCCCCCGAAGAGCACCTTCTTCTGTCTCCTGGTGTAAGGGCAGCATCTGTGCTGGATAAGGTTACGGGACATAGCTTGTTCTTCAGGAAATGGATAAAGGATTGTTGAGAGCAGATCAGAGAATGACAAAATGCACTTTCCTGCACTTTCTCTTTCCACTTTCTCTTCCAGGTACTAACTTAATACACGCAATTGTTAAATCAAGGTTCTTGTTGCTTTAAAGCCAAAGAACAGTGCATCCAGGAGTACAAACCCTAAATAATGAATAATAAGAATAATGTTATTGAGCAGCTGCTTTGCTGCAGTGAGTACTTAAATGTCAGCTTTAAAAACCTATATGCCAAATATATCTCCTCATGGAGAGAATATTTACCTTAATGTTCTCTAATGAAAAATACAGCTAAAAGATTTATAATTATAGTGGTACACTTAGAGAGTATTTACAAGTATCAATGTATCTGCTGAGCTGAAAGAAAATCCATTAAGTTTTGTCCCCTAAAAATGTCTGTTGCCTTCCCTGTTCCCAAATAAAATAATATGAGTACATGTTTTTTCCTGTGAACATTCATTAAATGCTCATCAGGCATAATATAAGTGACAGCAGAGCTTCAAGACACAAATCACTCTCGTGTATCCTCACACAGGATCATTCATTTAAATATGTACTTGTCTCTTCTTTATTTTTTTTCTAATGACGACTTTTCTGTTGCAAGAAGAGAGGTTTGATTGCTCTTTACAGGTAATTTTTTTTTTTGCCCCTTTTTAAAAATCATTAACATAATAGAAGAGTGACATTTCTCCATTTAAATGATGCACAAACAAGACAGAGAATTTTTAAAGATATTTTCACTCTCGTTCTTTTAACAGAAGTAATTCTTTAAAACAAATTGCCTGAAGTTAAAAGAAGTTATTGCCCCCCTCCCCAAATAAACTTCTTTCCTTTATGAGGAAAGCCTGAATATAAATGAAATCTTTTTGTCTACAGAGAATGGAGGAAACTATATAAATTGAATGAAAATGGACTATTAAAGGAAATTAGGAGCATAAGCTGCTTTTTTGAAAAGGCTCGAACATTAGCTATAAGTCTTTTAAATCGGCTGATTGTTGGTGGAAGAATGAAATGAGATAGGCATGATATGCATAATGTAGACTCCAAATGCATTACCACATTCATCATCTGAGAACTGAAGGGAACAGCAAAGTTTATCCTAAAGGGGAAACAAGGCAGGCAGGAACACTTGCATTCTCTGATGTGGAAGAAAGGATGATATAAATTCTATTTAGAGGTCAGCCTGTCATTTCCCTAACTCAGCTGCCTGGGAAAGGGGAGGCAGTTGTCTGAGCGAAACCTCTCCACACACTATTGCAATCGTGGTGGTGGGATGAAAAGCCACAAGAGACTTTTCTCTGAAATGGGAGCCACTAATCAATGAATCCATTGCTTGAATGTTGTCAGCCACCAATGCAGCGCATACGTTATGATGTCTGAAGAGATGCTGTTGGTAATGCCCACAGCACAATGGAGTTATTACATCCGAAGCCAGCCTGTCTTAGAAGGAGTCAATGCCTGGCTACGTCTCCACAGACTGTCTTGGGTGTCTTCCCATCCATGTGCTATCCTGAAGCAATGACAAAGCAGCAGGATTGTGAAGTCTTTTGCCTGTTCCAAGGACCACTGGGTGTAGGAGAGAAAGGAAATGGGGACACCCTCCAACTTCAGAATTTGCATGAAGGCAGCTAAACCAGCTGCAGAAACTGGTACACTAGTCTCTGCAGAGATACTAGTTTGGAGTCACCACTGATCTAATCAAATACAGTTATACCCATATTTATGTGTCAGAGTACATGTGCCTGTATCCCATGAGTCCATCACTCAACTTTGCATCCCCCTCCTCTTCTTTCCCTTGGGGAGGAACTGTATATCAGCAAAGCACACAAATCAAGGTTACCAGTGTCTTCCTTTACATCCACTTACTCTCTTGATAGCAGTTTTTCTCCTCTCCATGGATCACTTTACTATAATTTAAAGTCATCATACACCATCATCTATTTGCATTCCTGCAGTTTAGACTCTTTTAGAGGTTGTGTGTAAAGCATTTTTAATTCACAGGTGTACTTTAAACAGTTATGGACCGGATCCAACTCTCAGGGACATCCAGTGGGACATTTCTGCAAGTTCAGTTCACTCTGCAAAAGGCAAACAACATGGTGAAGAGGAAGGGATACTGAATGTGATGATTTGCCTGTCACTGACCTCAGGACCAAGATATTGGTCTTTATTTTCTTATCTGATGTGGAAACTCTCAGGAGAATGCTGTGAACATCATGATTCTATTCACTTATCCTTGAAACATGCCACATTAACTTGCAAAGAAGGTACGTGGACAGCAGATTAAACTGAGTTTATTGGATATCCACGCAATATTAGCAGCAGAGGGCACAATTCTGCTTTTAACTCCATGACAGCAATACTGAGCCTGGCGGGACCATGTCACGTCAATTCAATATAAAAGGAAGATATACCTAAAATGTGTAAAAGCATTTGTCTGGATTCTACAGAAAACAGGAGTGAATGAATCAGGCATTTTGCTGCTTGGGAGAAACCAATCTCCCTGTTCCAATAAGAAGCAGTATCTTATAATTAGAAAGCAGCTGACTGTCTGTCTTGAAGAGCTAATATGGTACAACAGCATTTCTGATTGCTTCAGAAAATAGCCAGCAGTATGAGCAGTGATGTGAGAACCAAAGCCGTCTGGCTCACTAACAGAGCCAGAGTACTTCTTCCCAAGTGAATCTAAACGCAGCTTGATGTCCTCAGCCTTTTCCTTCTTCTACAAAATTTACTGTAGCTGAGGGGCCAGATGCCCTCTGACTGTACTCCAAAATTGTTAATATGGTTTGCAAACACAGGTCATTGATGCAGATAATGTAATAACTGAATATACAAAGTACTTCCCAAGCTGACCTCTACACGAGCTTTGCTGGGTTTTTTTGTGGGCTCCAGCGTGTATTTCTTTTCCTGTTGATTGTTTTTGCTGTCTGATTTCTTGTACACACAGCAGTGTGCTGCAGGGGAAGGAGCTTCTTCTCGACAGCAGGACTTACGGTCCCTTCTGCTGTCACAGCTTCAGCTGCCTGTACCCCAACTCCCACCTGCATGGTGGGAATAAGGACCTTTCCCCGTCACATTAAATGTCACAAGGTGCCTGGGTGATATAGTTAGCAGCCCACACCATGCAGCTATTTCCTTCAGTTAAGAGGTTTACAAGGAGGAGATTCTCATAGCAAAATAAGTCATTAAGCAGTTTTTCTACAGATTTAACTCCACAATATTGGAATACGTGGGGACCTTAATGCACAAGGACATACATAGAATCATAGAATCATAGAATGGTTAGAGTTGGAAAGGACCTTGAAGATCATCGTGTTCCAACCCACCTGCCCTGGGCAGGGACACCTCCCACCAGACCAGGTTGCTCCAAGCCCTATCAAGCCTGGCCTTAAAGACTTCCAGGGATGAGGCATCCACAGCCTCCCTGGGCAACCTGTTCCAGTGCCTCACCACCCTCACAGTAAAGAATTTTTTCCTAATATCTAATCTAAACCTTCCCTCTTCCAGTTTAAAACATCTGCCTTTTGTTCTGTGAAAATGGAAGTTGTGGTACAGGAACTAAATCCAGCAATCGATTGTTCACCATGTTTGCTACCAGGTTTGGTTTTTTTCTCTCCTTGAGAGGCCAAGTGTTCCTCAAGCAGGCTGATTAAAAGATATTTATCGATCACAGCCTCTCTTTTCTGCAGGCAGCATTTGGAATAGCTGTTGCATAGCACAAGAACATTGTGTCAGCCTGGTACTTATATTTATTATGCTGGTGTCTAGATCTGCACTTCCACGCACTTGCAGAGAATCAATATGTACAACCCACCAGCTAGTCTTTCCAGTGATTATGATAACCCAGTAGACCAATAAACTGGGAATTGGTTTGATTTTATTGTTTTCTCACATACCAGTAGCCATCCTCATCTTTAACAGCATTTTACATTTAATTAAATAATCAGCAGACTTCCCTGGGAAAGGAATTATGAGGAACACAAAGCAGCCCTGTGTGCTGTTCTTGCTGCAAGGCTGGGAAACGCTATGGCTTTGTGGCTCAGGTCAGCTCACAACCAAAATGGTTCATTTCTTCTACATTTTCTAAAATATCCATTACAGTGGCCACACAGCTGGTGTGCTCTGTTTGTTATGAAAACTATAATCATATCACTGTGCCTTGTGCTTTCTTATCTGTTTGACATGCTCTCCTAGACCCTCTTGCCAGATACACAGGGTCCTGCTCTTTCCCTGTTGGTGCTGTAGCAGAGTGTCATGCCTTTCTCAGGGAGTGGAGTGAAGGGGGGAGATTTAGATTAGCTATTAGGAAGAAATTCTTTCCTGTGTGGCTGGTGAGACACTGGAACAGGTTGCCGAGAGGAGCTGTGGATGCCCCATCCCTGGAGGTGTTAAAAGTCAGTCTGGATGGGTCTTTGACCAACCTGGTCTGGTGGGAGGTGTCCCTGCCCATTGCAGGGGGGTTGGATTTTTAATAATTTTTAAGGTCTCCTCCAACCCAAATCATTCTATTATTCTATGCCTAAATAGGGGTTTGTGACAAATGGGTAATCCCCATGGTTTTATCCATCCCCATGGATGGGTAGTCCCCGCTGCTGCTTTCCTAGAATCACTGATCCAATAGGTGGTTGATCCCCATCGCTACTCACATGGGAAAGTGGTTTCAGCCAGCCCACATCCTCTGCTGACCTAATTAACCCTAAACAAGTGTGAAAAATTCTGCAAAACAGCAGTTTGCATTGATTGGGGCTGAGACCTGTGCCCCATGTTCACCCACCGCTGTGTTCTGCAGGCAGGGAACAGGGGCAGAACCTCACTCCATCCATGGCCTCTGGAGGGGTAGGCTGGCTTGCATCAACTGTTTCAGCAGAGAGTAAATCCTGGGACTGGTGAGAAAATATTAGGAAGCTCCCACTGAAAGGCAGGAGCCATTGCAGCCCTCTGAGAAAGTGTTGATGGGAATATGCTGTTGTACTGATTGTAACTGAGGATGGAGTAATAACTCATGGTACTGCATGCAGATTCAGAAATGTGAACAATTGGGAGAGTCTGAAAAGAAGTGCAAAATGAAGGGAGGAGAGGAAACCTCAGCAGCCTCCAGAGACTATGGGAAATAGCTGAAAGGGTCAGTTTGACCTACGTGTTCTGCCAATATTTTTCTGCACGGTGTGGAAAAGGGATGAACCTGATGGAGTTCCTCCAGCACACAGATAAATAGCCTAATCTTTGCAGTGCTTCACCCAAGATGACAGCGCTTGAAGTGCAAAGATGAAACGAAGAAATAAGCAACAATGGAACACATTACGTTAAAATATCAAAACCCAGCGTCAAGTCAGGTGTAGTTCAGTGCCTTCTTGACCTTCTGATGCACTGTAATTATTGCACAGGGAAGATAAAAGCATTTCTTGTTGTTTTGGGAACAAATACCTATGAGGCAAGAAATGGCACTTCTGCCTTTGGGCCAAATTCCTTGCTGTTTCAGAAGGTGATACATGGCTGAGATAAAGGAACCTTCATCTGATTCTCCCAGCACATTACTCATTTGACATCTTTGCATGTATTGTTAGTGTTTTCTCAGGCTTTGGAATATGCTTCCTCCTCCTCAGTCCCCCAGAAAAAGAGATGACATCTCACTAGGCATCGAGCAGCACAAAACAGTCTGTACAGCAGTGAGGGCTGGTTGTGGGTGAATCTGGTGTCCCCAAGGTATTCTATTGTTTTGAAGCTTGGATAAAAAGAATGAAAAAACCACAGGTCTGTAACTTTTAATTATCACTTATAGAGATAATAAATTGTGAAATCACTGCTATTTTGCAGAACTGAAAACACAGCCACTTGAAGCAGAACTTCTTGGGGAAGCTTTTTGTGTAAAATGCCACTGGAACAACCAGAGAAATAATTATCAACCTTTTTTTGTTCATTAGCTAACCTACTTACTAAGTAGGTTTTTAACCCGTTTCAGTAGGTTAAAAATGTTGCTATTAATTTTGGTCTCAAAATTTGCTATGCACTATATATTCATATGCTTACGTTATAATCTAATCTAATATACACATGACATCTTTTGGTAAAAAACTAGTAATTTTTTAAACTAGCTTGAAATTAGAAAATAACATCACAGTCCATTATTTTATTTTTATTGACTGACATTTTTTACTTGCTCTAGTCAATTCTCCCCCTTAGGAGAATGGAGCAGATTCTTGAGCCACCGAAAACTCTGGGGTTGTGGCTTTCCTTCCAGTGCAGATAGGATCACCTTCTATTAGCTTTCATTCTGTACCTGCTGAAGAGGTTTTTTTTATAGCTGGTGAGACAAATGACATGAAAGTTTCTGATTTTTGGCAAGATGAGTAAAGAAACACCTAACAATATGAGGTTTGTTATAAAATTTGCCTCACAGGCAAGTGAAGTACTCTGCTAGATTTTTTATGCCAACATTTCTTGGGAGGAAAAAGAAATGATGTGGGATTGCTATTACTATTCACCCAGCCTCATTCCCATGTCTAGAAATCTCAGTACTGTGCCTGCTTGTCTTTTGATGTAGCCAAAAGGATTTTCCCATCTTCACCTTCTAAAAATCATCTGGGCTTTGAGCTTGATAATCCTCTTGAGTATCTCTACCCTTGCTCCCCAGGTTGCCATTGGTGGAGATGTTTTCTTTCTAAATCCTTCAATGGTTAAGAGTGGGCACCTCTTGCTCAAAGGCAGCATTTCCCCAGCGCTTCCCTAATGCATTCACATGGACAGAGCAGCAATCACACCTTCTCAAAGCTTTACATTTCTGTCTGAACTGAGGAATGCTCAAAAGTCTTTTCAGGAATGCAGTGGGAGGAAGAGACTTTTTGTGACCTCTGCCATAAGGCAACTTTATTGCATCATTAACTGAAAGAAAATTCTTTGCTTCTCCCCTCAGCTGACTGCTGGAGGTGTCCTCAAGTAAGTCGTGTTTCTATCAAAGTTCTTTCTTTTTTTCAAACATGTAAGGAATTTTCAGTTCTTGGAGAGATTTTGTCGACCTTCCCAGCCTAATCCACACCTGTTAACTGAGCAGATTACGAGTCAGAAAGGATGCTCTACAGCTCAGGTAGGCATATTCTGGAGTGAGCAAAGTGGTGCATCACCTGAGTTCGAACAGGAACAGATTTCCACCCTCTGCAGTCCAAGCAAAGCCAGTGTCCTACAGTGTACATGGACACCACCCTTTCTTACAGCAAGGAGAGATTCTACCTCCATTATTTTCTATCACTGTGAAAGATTTGGCAAGAAAACTTTTTTTAAGGGAGACTTAAAACGTTAGCGTACTGGTTCCTCCACAGTTGAAGACGCCTGAAATTGCCTCCCCTTGTGCTGTTAATCAGAGTGGTTTTGCTGGAACTGTTACACCCCATGACCATGATGATGTGATAGCCAGTGAAAGGCTCAGTTTCTAACTCTCCCTTAATGAAAAGCATGCAGTGTGTAATGGCAGTATAAAAAAGTGCTGAGGACTGCTTTTTATTAATGCTGGCTTGGGGTTTTTGTGTGCAAGGTCCAGTAAAAGCTACTGACCATGGACCCTTGTGGTCAGTTCAGCTGGGGGCCAACAGGAACAACCATCACAGGACTAACAGGGTGACAGCAAAAAAATTAAGAACTGGGAAGGCGCAGAGCCCAGCTGCCATCTTCTGTAATATTTCTGTCCTGCAGAATGAGCTCAGCTCAAGCTGGATGTGCCTCTTTGTGAATAGGTACGTGAAATGGGAATTTTCATGTAAATTGGTGTCAGCAGCCTTGGAAATAACCAGAGCTTGCAAGCACAAGGAGCAAATAGCAGGCGTTTTTAAGGGAAATAAGTCTGCAGATTGATGGATGAGTCTTGGGAGGATAAATTGTTAAGCTTGTGAAGATGAAAGTCTTTATTTGCTCGGGTACAAAGTTTAAGTAGCTTTTTTTTGCTTCACGATTTTGAACTACAGAGCAGCAGAGTACAGCGTGCTATGTGTAACTTAATAATCTGCTTTAAAACAAATGTGAGGCAACACCAATTAAGGCCGTGTTTTTTAACGAACAGCAGCTCAGCCAGGTAAAAAAAAAAACAAACAAACAAACAAAAACCTGTGTACCATACTGTGCCATCCATTTTAAGTAGAACTTCACACAGACCTTCAAAGGCAGGTTCTGCCTGACAAATGGATGGGGCGATGCGTCTCTATTTTACGAGGCAGAAGGGAATAGCGTGGGCAGGGGATGCTCTGCATGTGTGTGTGTGTGCGGACGGGTGGGCGCTCGCAGTGTTGAAAGCCCCAGATTATGCTCGACTGATTAAACAAGCTTACAATCGCATTACAGCAGACACGGCGATGAGAGCCAAAATATGATTGGCAAAATATACATGACATATTGTAAAACAGATAAAATGATAACAGCTTTTTACTGAAGAGCATCTGCTATTCAATTGGGAAATTAGGGTGGAATGCAACTGTTCTTATAAATCACAAAATGGCGTTGCCATCATCAAGCGTTTCCTGTCTTAATTTTTTAAGTGTGATATTGTTGATGCTCTTGCATCTATGTCAGAAAGTTAGAGACTCTAACTTTTTTTCTCTGAACACGCTAGATAAAAACAAGTTTCTTTAACCATACTTTGGGATTAAGTTCTTTAATCCTTGTGCTTATTGACAAGTATGAGGACTAGAACAGATAACCTGGATAAAATAACCCGACTTTTGTGGGTTTTTAATTAGATCAGTGGAACTGCATGAGGAGGGAGAGCGAATCTGATTAGTCTGAGGTTAACTGAACCTCCTTCCCTTCTTGTTGCAGTGGTCCACCGCTTGTTGCTGCGGTAAATTCTGCACACGCAGACTCTGCCGTTCTCTGCATCGATCTGCCGGGATTAGACATATTCCCACTGAATGCAATGACCTTCAGATGCTTCCCTGCAAGAAGGTCTGTTTTTTAAGCCAAGCAATTAACCACTGCAGGATGGATGCTGCCTTGCTATCTATTGAATTGCTTCCACAGGGTGTAATGACTCACCACTTAATCGCTGTGTAATTTTATTATTATCTGCAAATTTTTTTTTCAGAAAGGAAAGAAATCTTTGCAAATGCTCTGATGTAAACTGATGTAACCTGACCTAGCTCTACTGACTTTTGATAGTCGTGCATTAGATCCCTGGCTGGTGTAAATTACTATCTCGAATTCCTGATTTAAGTGGTCTGCTATACATTTCCCTTACAGGAGCAGAACACATGAGCAAGTGCAACTCACCCGGGGCTCTAACCCCTGATGACACAACGTCAGGGCAACCCAGATCCAAACTCTTTGCCTCGCTGCTGTCTTTCTGACGGTTCTGCTGCCTGCCAGATCAAGCAGTAGGCAATCATTTTGTAGTCTGCAACCTGTAATCAAAATAAGGTTTTGTACAATCCCTTAAATGCACAAGCTGTTGAGATTTTCCTGTCCCAAACTACAGCCAAGTTTTCTTGCACCCATTTCACCTCACTGGCTATCCCATGCCTGTTAGTTGTCCTTTCTCCTCACTGGATCATGCTTAGGAGATGCTCACATAAATTTTTTTCTAGCACCTGGCAGAAAGAAGGGATTCTGCCATGTAACACTAGCACTTCTTACTGGACTGGTTCCAGTTCTGTTTATATCAGAGGTTCATCCACTCAGCCTTAGCACTGTGCTCTTACATCAATGCACCATTTGAACTGTGAATTATAGTCCAGGTTGGAGTTGTTCTTGATTCCTCTCACTATAATCACAGAATCGTAGAATATCAGGTTGGAAGGGGCCTTGAGGATTAAATGGTCCAAACTTTCTTGGCAAAAGCATGATCTAGACAAGATGAAACAGCACCCTGTCCAACTGAATCTTAAAAGTGTCCAGCGATGTGTAAACATATTCTATGGAGGCATGAAAATGCTGCTTTTCTGGGTCAGAGAATAGTTCCTTATCTCTACTACTTGTTAGCCTGCATGTCCATCAAAGGCTGTTGCACTGCCCATAATACTGTATCAACATATGTGTTTAAATGAATTTAGTACATGCTTGGCAGCAAATTATCCTGACCAAGGATCCCTCAAAACACCTATGCCATGCTTTTTCCGTTGCTAGTCCCGTGGATTTTAAAGGCATTCCTCTCCCAGTCTCAAAATTGCTGCATCCAAAGTCTCAGCTGAGGGGAAACAACAGCTGGTAATTTCTTGCCATCCTTTCCTCTTCTGCAAGGCTCATATCTCTTGTCAGGTATCTCTTGTCTGAGAGCGGATCGTCTTTTTTGATTTTCCTATTGCTGAGTAGACTAATGACTTGGCAGAACATATGCCAAGGCCAACAGAAACACTGGATTGAAGGTGGATTAGAAACGGGATGACTGGTCTTTTAGAAAGGAATGAAGGTGACTGTAGCACCCTGTGCTCTGGCAATAACTGCTAACGGAAAGGTCAGCAGTGAGCTACAGACTCCAAAGCAACTGATAGTATTGCTTCGCCTGTCACAGTCAATCCTAGAGCCATTCTTTGGTCAGTCTTGGAAGTGAAAACCACCTTTTCCTTCACCTTGCATGAAACAAGACTCTGAAGTTATTAAAAAAAAAAAAAAA
>VZRU01010620.1:116511-155478 GCA_013398155.1 Pedionomus torquatus
AAAATGAGATGAGAAGAAAAATGAGGAAAAAAGAGTACAGGCATGTTCTGAGGTAGCATACCCCAGGCAACACTGTTTTCCAGGCTCCTTTTTGTCACCAGTCCTTTCTAAGACTTAGCTTGGGACTAATAAATGGTATGAAATATAACTGCATACTGGGACAGGGCCAGCCCTAGCCCTCCTGGGAATTAAGTAACTCTGCTGAAATAGTTGTGCGCATCGTCATCTACTCACGTTCCAGCCATGTGCCCAGGGAGGCAAAGTCAGCAAACAGCATCCCTGGGGTATCAACAGAAGAGATAACTGATCAAGCAAACTGATTATCTGTCCTGCTTGGTACCTGTTAAATGATTTCTAGATACTGTATCTAGTCTGGGAGCATCAAATATGAAAAAGACATTGCCATATAAATTATGAGCAGAAGGTCAACAGGAGGCTCAGGGGTGGAGCATCTGCCCTGTGAGGAGATGACGAGGGACCTGGTGCTGTTTAGCCTAGAGATGATGCTTCAGGGCACCTAACAGCAAACCCCCAGTACCTATGAGAAGGTAATTGAAAGGGGAGAGCCAGGCATGATGGGCATGATGGGAGAATGAAAGAAAGCAGGCATAAAAATGAAACAGGAGACATTCAAACTGTATATACAGAGATTGATAACTGTATATTCTGTATATACTTTCACTCTGAGGACTGTAGAGCAAGTTTCCCATAGAGGTTTTGCTGTCTCTGCCCCGGGAGATTTTCAAGACTGGATAAAGCTTTGAACAACCTTCCTTATCTCGCAGCAGACCCTGCTTTGAGCATTATGCTGGACTAGGGATCTTCTGAGATCCCCACAAATCCAAATTACCTGGTGACTGTACGATACTTAAAGTCCTGCTTAATTAAAATCTCAAAATTTCTTCAAAGCTCTTATCTTTACTCCCGGTGCACTGAGGACTCTTTTCCAGTTTTGAAAGCTCACCCATTGCAGTGACCTACCCTGCTCAAATCAACTTCTTTAAAGCCTCCGAGATTTTCAGATGCTTTCTTTAGTATCTGCTTGTCAGGGTAATGCTGTCACTACTTGTTCCTACTGTCCTGCTTCAGAGGCACTTGTAGGGATTGCTCAGATCTGCAGTATTTTCTGAAATCCTGTCCAGTTAAACTCACAGTTTGCTTACTTCTGCACAATTCACGGAGTTATCCTTTTCATTAAGCTTTGCCACGTGCCCCTTCCCTGGGGAGATCCACTGTGCGCTCTGTACACCATTGTACTTTGAAACAGAAATTCATTTCACCCTACACCTGATGGAGAGATGAAAGACTGAAGCTTAACTTAAACCTAAAATTACTTTTTAGTTCTTCATGAATTGTTCCTATACAAACAAAAACAAAAGCCCATGGATTTCTTTTGTCTTATAATTTTTATTACACATTATGGAAGAGTTCAGGAACAGTCAGTAAGTTGAACTAGAACCAATTCTCATCTGTTGTTATGGTTACCAGGAGTAGAAAATAATTTCCTGTAATTTATCTTAGGATCATTTATGTCGGATACAAACACAGATTAAGCTGAATACCATGGTAATTTCTTCTTCAATTGTGTTAGGAACCATAAGACATTCATTTTTACTTCATAAATAAGGGTTACAGTATGTCATGCTCAGTCAAAGAAGATAAAATGAATCTAATTAAGTGCCATCAGAAGATCACTTTGCTGTTTTTATTGCGGCAATAAAAGTGCCCTTACCTTCTTATTCTTAGAGAAATGACAGAGATTATTATGGAAATAGGATGAGATCAAGTAAGTCTTGCTTGACCTAGACTTGGATACAACAATATCCTTGTGTCAGTGACTGTTGAAGTGAATAAGCAGTTTACAAAATCTGATGGGCTAAAGCTCATAAGAGAAGCACTTGCTTTATTAAAATGAATGAAACCATATGTAAGCCTCAGACAGATCTTGTTTATTGGGTTTTATATAAACAATATCATCTTTTTATTGATCTATAGGCCTCAGTGGTGATGATGGCAAGCAAGGCTTTCAGATTGATGACTGCGGGTCCCTAACACTGATTAGTTGATGTGTGCACAAGTGGAAAGAACCATTTAGCATTAGCGGTATGTGTATACCAGTATAATCATCTGGAGGTTGCTTCGGGGCATGGAAGAGCACTGCATGGAAATAAGAACAGCAGAGAGCCCTGAAAGAGCACAGGTTAAGTGAAAGGCTGTTAAACAGTATCTTCAAGACATTTCCATCGAGTCGCAAGAGTCTTTAAAATGCCAGCAGGGAGTTTAAAAAAAAAAACAACAACAACCGACCAAAATCTGTGAAAAGTCTGCTTTAAACCTCAGAAAGTTTAGTGGAGGTTTCCTGTCTCTAAAGTAAAATTTAGAGAGTTCAGAAGATATGCTGACCTATGTATTTAGAGATCCAATGGAGAAGAAATCCACCTCTAATGTCTATCCAACCTCCTGGTCACAGTGGACTGGCCAGTCAGCCAGGAGCTCCAGAGCTGCACGAATGCCTAACACATGGGTTTTACCCCACAGGTGGGCCAGTGCCTGTGTGAGAGTGACTTGAAGCAGTGTGATTTCCCACTCCTGGCCACCAGCACCAGGCACCAGGGAGCCGGGACTCCTCAGCTGACAAGGTCACATCGTGGGGATCAAAGCCAGGTGACAACTGCACAGCATTTCGCTCCTGGAAAACTTGGATGCTGCTGCTTTCATTAAGAAAGGACCGATTTGTTCATATCCAGGGCAGTGAGGTTTGTTTCAGAAAAAGTTGCACTTGGTGGAACTTCGATAATTTTCCTCTGAAAGTAAATGTGGAAACCAACCTTCCCTTCACGTACGTTTTCAATAAGAGCCTGGATCTAGTCCCAGTAAAAGCAAATTCCTGCAGCAGGTGGACTGCGTGAGTCCCTTCCATCTTAGGAAAACATGTGTAAAAGAATATGAATTAGAAATGTACTCACTCTGTCACCATTCAGTCACCTCCCACTCAGCTCCTCAGGTGGAAGAGGCTGAAGATAGGGCCACTGTTACCTTCCCTTTCTGGTTTCCAACATCTCTCACTCCCCTGGGACTGCAGGTCTGCAGTGGGCACAAAAGGTGATGGTCATCTCCTGCATGATCTCAGCAGTCATGTCCCAGGGCCATGTCCAAGAGCCCACTACACACCTGGTGCTCACTTGGCACCTTCAGAAGAGAGGGAATAGGGCAGTCAGGACTTCAGGGCAGTCAGAAATATCCTTGAGCAGTAGTACTGGTATAACCCACATGACTGATGCTGGGACACCTCTGCTCTAAAATTAAAGCTAGATGAGCAGAGAAGAAAGAAAAACCTACACAAACTTGGTGAGTCATAGTGTTTCCTTTGAGTATTGGAGGCACTCTTATCTAAACCTCTTTATAACATACTTTTTTGTGTATTGATGTTTTTGTACAGCGCATTTTTGAAAATCCTTAGGACTGTTTCCCCAATAGATAAGGTCCTGCATCTGTGTGGCTGATGCACATCTTTGGTGCACCCAGGAGTGCCCTGATAGAACCTGCCCACCTTTTGGTGTATAGACAGCACATTTTGGCATGCAGGATGAAACATGCTTCATGTCCCGCTTTATTTGGTAGCCAGCTGTCAGCTTGTACAGTGACTAAAAGTGCAATAAATAGAAGGTACAGAATGCAACTGGAATGGTAAATATGACTGAATCATCGGCATGGTAGAGGCAACTAAACCCCATGTCCCCACTAATGGATTCTGGAAATTTCTTACCCAGAGACTGTCCAGTTAAGAAGTTTCTCCTTGCAAGATGGAGAACACCTAGAAGTTTATATTTTTGTCTGGACTTAGTGCCCAAGTGGAGACGTCTTCTCACTCAGGAGAATGTTGTCATTGCCATTCTGACTTCAGTTGATCAAGCAGAGATGGAAAGTGCCAGAAAAAATCAATAATGCTAATTGATTTAATTTCCTGAGGTGGAAGTGACAAAGAGCCGAGTGCACGCTATCCGGCTCACATGAAAGCTGATGTGCAAGCTGAAAATCAAAAATATTGCCAAGGAGATCACGACTTGCATGGAGTTAACCCATATCAAATGAAGGACTCTGAAATCCTTAACCTGCTTCCAGTAAATGACATTTCAGTGCTAATAAGGAAGGAGGAAATGAGGGGAAATATTTAAGGGAAACATATTGAAACTGCAACTGCTGAGCCACATCCACTGCTGGTATAAACACTATTGAAGCAAATACAAGATCTAATGATTAGCATCAGCTAGGAATATGCCCCTTAGCACTGTGCCATTAAAGTTCCTGAGTGTAGGAGTTAACAAAGGCAGTTTAAAGTGTATTGGAAAATGATTTTTCATTCCATTTTAAAAACTCATTTCATGCATTGTTGTGTCATCTACTTTTAAAATTACAGTCCAAGCAGAAAGACCAAAATGTGATACCGATCTTTTAAATCATGATCCCCAGGGCAGAGGTACATGATTGACCTGTAGTTATTTGTTAGGTCTTTCTAGGCCATTCAGCAGAATAGTATGCAGGAGTCATATGAGTACCTATATAACAAGTAAAAGGTATTTGATTGAGAACTATATTAGAGTAAATAAATAACAGTGAGATAGCTCATGCTGTGAAGTTGTGACTGAAACTTAAATAGCCATTTCTGTTGCCTTGATGTAATTGGTGACCTACTGGAGCCAGCTCTTTGTTGGTAATCTATATCAACACTCGGACAATAGTACCTTTCAATTCATCATTTCCCAAGAGATTTAAAGCAGTCATAGAAACATTTTCTTTTGCTGCATGCCATTTATTTCTTTGAAGGACAGAGCAGTCTCTTCTAAACTCCCACTGTGCATTAAATATTTCAAATTAAAATAAACTACTCCCTGTCTAAATAAAACACTAGCCACAGGGGCAGGCTGGTATCAGCTTATTTTTGAACATTTTTCTCAATTAAGAAGAAAGACTCTAGTAACCAGAATATAACACAGTGTTTCTTCTTGTTCTCAGAAAATATATATGCGCATATAAGAAAGATACAGTTCCTGAAAATGAGAATTAATCGTATTCCAATATGCTTAGTGGATGGGGAACACGATACAACTTCTTATGCCCAGCTTTATTACTTAATCACATTGGCTGAGCTGGAAATGCCTCTTGTGTATGTATTCGGGATGATTAGACTTGCAGCAAGATATTGACTGGAAAAATTACAATTTATGAGAAATGAGCTTTTGCTGATTTCTTTTTTCTTGTGAATGAGCACAAAGAACTGGCCAATTCCATTTGGATTTCTCCATTGCTGTTTCCCCACATGGTGGGAAAGATGTCATAAGACATTAATTTTTTTTGTGTTAATGTAAGGATTTTTACCGTAGAAAGCTGTAGTTTTCTCCTTTCTATCTATCTTAACATAGTTTATTTCACTAAGAACAAAAGCAAATCTTGTGTGAGAGATTTCTTTTCATGTTCAGAGTTTGTTCCTTTGATCAAACTTCTGGATTCAGCCATACTTCTGGATTCTGCCAGGACTAGCTTGTCTGAACAACAAAAACCTCTTTTTTTTCTTTTTTTGGACTAAAAAACTGTCTGCCTGCAACCCCTGTCCTGAATATCTGCCACTATGCTCCTCTGAAAAGAGACCCCGATATCTGAGGAGGGTTGGTGGCTTTGGCTTATATTGTCCTCTTTTAACTTTAACAGAAAGCGGCTGTTCTGCACAGGAGTGGAGATGGGAAGGTAAGCAAGCAGTATCAAACATAAAAGCATGACTGATATGCATTTGAACTCCCAACAGCCATCAACAACAGCTGGGATGTTTATGTCCAGTGTTCTTAGGATTCAGGAGTCCCACACTTGTTTCTGTGAGTGGTTAGGATGGCCCCCCTGGTGAGATACTGAAGCAAATGAAATGGTGGTCGGCTGCCGAGCAGAGTCACGGTGGCTTGGAGGCAGGTTGGGTTTGTTGTTGGGGACAAGATGATGTGAACTATCTCTAGATGACAAAGCTACATCTGTTTCACTTCTTGTGCCACTCACAACTGGTACAAGGAGCAGGTTTGGGGTTTTTTTGTGGGAGTTTTTTGACTGGTTTTGACCAATCTTTTCTGTCAAGAGATTTGGAAGTTTTGTGTCCTGCCAGATGTTTTGAGAAAAGCTTTATAACTCTCCATTCTTTCACAGCACTAAGTGCTTGATTTCATTTCACCCTATCCCTGACAAAACTATTTCTTTCACAGAGAATATAGCTTTTTCCTATGAAATAAGCCCTAATAAACATACATACACAAAGTGTTAAGCCTTAGTCAACATCAGGAGTGGTTATCACTTATGTTTAATTATTATTAGTAATGATACTAGTTGAGAGCCACAGCTGAAGATGAGATTCAAGGGGCAAAGCATAGCACCCAGAACAAATAGTGAGAGCACGATATGGCTTAGAGTTCAGAAAGGAAAACCAAGACATGTAGAGGTGAGGTGTCCTGTCTGAAGCCAGGGCAGGTCCCAAGCAGAACTGGAGACCAAGCATAGATATGCCAGTTCCCCAGTCAGTGCTGCTTGACCATACTGGTTGATCTAACTTTTTTTATTTGTGTGTCTCAGCACCCTGCAAAATCAGCACAATTATCCCTAAGAGCACAGTGAGGAGAAAAACTCCATATTTTCACATCTGCAGGCAGAATCTCTGTCTCACACATTCATCTAGAGAACAAATGCATCAGGCAGAATTATGGTTGGATATCTACCCCGCTACAGTATTTTGTTTGGTTTTAATGTGAGGCAATGAATGGCTGATTGGGAGATTAGGGGTGGATTCTGTAATCATAAAATGTTGTATCTTTTGTAGCCCAAAGCATTCTCTGAAATAGAGCTCCCTGATTAGATGAAAGCTACAGCTGAGATGAAGAATTCACAGTAACATTATTTCCAAGACAATTCCTTCCCATATCTTTCAACCAAGGAGACTCAGCAAGGAGGAATAAAAATGAAAGACAGTAAATATGATTATTTCATCAATGTGAGGTTCTAATAATCTTTTGTCTTCTGCTTTTATGCAGTAGGTAAATGAAGTACAGTACAAGACTATAATGATACACGGGATGAGTTTCATTTCCCCACTTCATGTCTATAGGTAGCCTGCTCTCAAGCCAACCAGTGAAATTTTCCTGGTGCTGTAAAATTACAATGACTGGGATGTTTCTTCTCTGAAAAATTTCCTTCCTTTCATTTGTACTTTCAGGAGATCCTGAACTCACATAGTTTAATTACTAGTGTAATGTGTTAGACATTTATCTGGCCTGTGGCTGAAATTCTCCTGATGTGTAATCAAAGTTGTGGATGACTTTTGGTAATTGATCAGGACACTTCGAGTTGGAACTTGCAGAAAGTAGAGGAAAAATTCAAACAATTGTGACTTGAGGGGAGAGCAGGGATAAGCATCCACTATTTATTATCTCTTGCAGTAAATAATTAAATGTGAGCAAATAAATCTAGTAGGAGCATGGTACACTATAAGCCAAATGAGGCAGAGCTCATACACTGCAGCAGATTTGTGGAAGTCTTCCATATTCTGCTACAAATTATAATTCCTCTTAACTCAGGAAGATTGGAGAAAGTTCATTGAATTCCCACCCATTCTTTTTTCCAGCTCACTGTGGTTTTGCTTTTGAGGTACTGTTAAACAGACCATCCTGTGAGCCTGTCCCTGGCTCCTCATGAAGCCCATAAGTGTTTTATTTTAACCAGACCCCCACTTCAAAGCTACGATCTGTAAGCACAGTCAGGTTCTGTCTGCAAGAATGCCATCACAGGTCTTCAACATCTGAAGTTCTTGGCTTTTGTAGATATAACTAACCTCCTTGTACTTTACAGTTGTGGGATTTTTTTTTCTCCCTTTAATAGGTGACGCCTACACTTTGGAAAGCCACAAAGATGAACATAGATTAAATACTAGACAGAGGCTGTATGAAGAAGGTGTGAACAAATAGGTTTTTACCATCTTAGCTCCTAAAGCTGCTTTCATCTTGTGCTCTCTTAACTTCTCTTGCTCAAATTGATTCATTGGCAAAATTGGTCTTTTAAATTCATAAGCCCCAGTTCCTTTCCATATTCTCCATCACTTTGGATTATTGTAGCAGCTGTAGATGTGTTGTTGAGTATGTTTTAGGGTTTTTTTAAAGTCTGATGCATTTCTGGAAGCACATACTTGGAACAGCAGTGATTTGTCTACTTAAGTGTAAGGAACTGAAACACGTAACACGTAAAATAAATAAATTAAAAAAAAAAAAAGATAAATTGGTTTATCAGGCATTATGCTAGTTAAAATGTGATTTAACCACAAAACAGAGATTATGTGTTTGATTAGGAGCTTATGTTCAGAGGATGAAAAGGGCAAAATCATCCCACGAGTCCCACAGTGGTCAAAGAAATGTACAACAAGTAAATGTAAAATTTTCTGTTTGTTGGGCTGTCAATTCTGCCTTTTTCTAGTCTGATTTCTTAATGGACTGAATATGTTATCTGACATGCATGTGTACTTTTACCTATCAATGACAGTTACTGAAGTTGTGAAGCTGATAGGAAGAATCTACAGTTGCATTTTTGTACATTTTCCCTTTCCACCTCAGGCCAAAATTTCCCTTTTTTACCAGAAAGTCCAAATTATCCAGGATTCAATGAGAAAATGACAGAGCACATTTCTGTGACTGCATGTTCTTCATGGTGGTTCCAACCTGGGATAGCTCACTGTCTTGCAGCTGTTTTATGTATTCACCTCCGTGGCATTTTGGGAAGACAGAGGACTCAGAGCTGGTTAATGGAGACATTCTGGGACTGGGACAAAGAGCTGTAGTGTTGGGTATCACAAACACCTATGAATGTCCCCAAACACTATTCATTCCTCCAGCTGAAGGTCTTTTAAGGGGAAAATCTTCCAGTGTGGGGTGTGGAGAAAGCTGAGTAAGGCTGGCTGCAAACTTAGCAACCCAAAAGGACACACTGTCAGTCAGAAACCAGCAGTCTGACTTGCATTGCGTCTAAGCACGGTCAAAATCAAGCCCCACACGTCAGCTAAGGAGGACTGAGTTTATATTAGTCTTTTGTATATAGAGACTTCATTAATAAACCCGAGGCAGTGAGAATATCTGATAATGTCATGGCAGGAGATTCTGCTTTAATTATTATATGTGATTTTGTAATTTTAATTGTACAATTATTACCACATTAAAAGACACAATTACATTTTAAATCTTCTTAAGAACTCAATTTTATTACATTTTTATTACTTTGTAATGATATGATATTTTATTATTAAATATTAGAAATTATTAGAAATAATTTTATGATTACATGGTTTTAAAATACGATCTTTTTACTGTTTCATCACTTTTTCTTGCAACCACCCTAAACATGTAGTGGGAAGTGAAAGGCTGTGAGCATTTTGGGAGTAACCTTGGTAAGGCATCAGCGACAATGCTGTAATTTTTTTCACTTTAGCTGTTGCCTGCCTCACAGCATTAATGAAGCAGCCTACGATGACAGAAGTTAGTTCAAAGCAAAACTCTGGTTATGAAAACAGCTTTTGTGGAGGGCTCCTGCTTAAGACGAGCAATGTCACAACTGTCTGCGAGATCAGGAACCATGCGAGATGAGGTGGCGAAGCTGTCTGCTGCTAATTGCTCCATTTGCTCACAGCAGCGTGAATCAGAGGCAATCCTGTGGAAATCAGAGGCAACACTTTTGTTACGGAGATCTGAGATGCGTTTCAAACCTGAACGAGACTCACAGCCATCCATCCTGGCGACACCCAATGAAGCAGATGCTTTCCTAAGTGCAGGGGATGAGGGAAATGGTCCATGCTGTACATCAGAGCTTGAACCACCTTAAATAACCTCATTTCCTCTTCTATTTTTTATTGTGATTTGTATGTATTTACTGTTTGCTTTCATGTGTTTTCCTTTGTGTGTTTTTATTAGATAAAGTATCCTTGCTGCATTATATTAACATTTTCCATTGTTCTTCAAACTTTGATATTAAACATAAAAATATTCATCATTTGCCTCAACTCGCTCCTGGGTCCTTTTACAATCAAAATGCAATAAGAAAGCATACTTTGATCTACTTCAGTTAATAGGAATAGAAAGGCAGGGGGGCAGGGTGGGTAGGGATATTTCCACCCTACCCTAAAGAACTACTACGAGCCTGAAAGACGGGGCGACAGTGAATTCAACTACTGAGCTGGCACAAGTGCTCCAAACACATGTACTTTCTGATCAAGAAGACTATGACCTGTGAGATATTGCAACAAGGAAAGAATTAATCTCTGTTGAGGGTATCTGTGCTCCACAGGGTGAATGATAGGTCTCAGCAGAAAAGGGTCTTGTGTCCAGATGCCTTCAACAGTGTAATGTCAGCACTGATAGTTGATAATTTATCCTATTCATATTGTCTGCTCCACAGTTCAAACTGTGTAGCCAGAGAGAAACAGAATCTTAGACACATGATATTCAGCTCAAACTATAAATAGACACAAGAAAGAAAATCATAATAAACTGCCAGTGTAACATTAGATTCTGATGGGCACATACTGTTCATCCTAGATGGAAATCATCAGTTTTAAAATTCGAGCAACTGTTTACTCTCAGTTTTCTCTCCTCTGTTTTCAGACCCATACTTTCTCTCATGGCTTCACCTCATTGTTAGATAGCCAGGACATAAACTCCAGTGGGTCCTGTTGGATTTTCATTTAATTGGGAATTGATTGAATGGAAATACTGTATCGAAATTATTAGGAACAAAAAGAAAGCAGATGATATTTCCAAATTGTGTAGCCCACTATTCTGTGGTAACTGTACAGGATATGCAATTTCTAGAATTGCCCTGATTGTGCTCATTTTTAGTTTTTAACCAGTAGAAAATATAATCTTTACTTAATAGTTTTCTTTTAGCTACTTTGTGCCACATTTCAGAATGGAGTCTGAAGCTGTGCAGCGTAGTGCAGTACATCAGGTGGGAATGAAGACTTTGCCGGGAAGCTCACATCACAGCGTGCAGTTGAAAGTCACACTTCATCTCCAGCCCTTTTTTCAAACCAATTGAGAATTTACAGATCAGGACCTGATACGCTTTCCCCATTTAGTATCACAGCTGACATACATGGGAAGGCAAGAGTACTCACATCCATCAGACCTATGCTTAAAAAACAGGGATATTTTGGCATTTTATATTACTGCTCTTGATCACAGCACAGGCCAATTACCACTCTGCCCTGCTCTTTCCTTTCCTTAGGTGCCAATGAAAGTATCTCATGCCAAAGAATCACAGAATCATAGAATGGTTAGAGTTGGAAAGGACCTTGAAGATCATCAAGTTCCAACGCCCCTGCCATGGGCAGGGACACCTCCCACTAGACCAGGTTGCTCAAAGCCCTATCAAGCCTGGCCTTAAATACTTCCAGGGATGGGGCAGCCACAACCTCCCTGGGCAGCCTGTTCCAGTGCCTCACCACCCTCACAGGAAAGAATGTCTTCCTAATATCTAATCTAAATCTCCCCTCTTCCAGTTTAAAACCATTACCCCTTGTCCTATCACTACGCTTCCTGACAAAGAGTCCCTCTCCTGCTCTCCTGTAGGATCCCTTCAGATACTGGAAGGCTGCTATAAGGTCTCCCTGGAGCCTTCTCTTTTCCAGGCTGAACAGCCCCAGCTCTCTCAGTCTGTCTTCATAGGAGAGGTGCTCCATGCTATTTACCAAGCCAACAGTGAGAAGTTAAATGCTCTTCTGCTATAAAATAGTGTCAACATTTGGATCCGTATTTTTCTGAGTGGTGTTTGCATAGATTTTAAAGCAGAATTTGTGACTAAAGCAACATCAGTATTTTCTACTGTGAAAGGAGAGATATATCTGTACCCAGAGAACAACAACTTGTTCAAGTTTGGAGGCTTAGTATTTTTCTTGGTATCATCATTGCAGGTGATGTTTGGCTAAAGACAAAAAAATTTCGAAGGAACTCTGGCTCAATTTTCATCTTTCCGCACTCATTTACCACTCTGAGATGGGATACCAGGACCAGGTTGGATGGGGCTTTGAGCAACCTGGTCTAATGAATGGCAGGGGGTTTGGAACTTGGTGTTCTTTAAGGTCTCTTCCAACCAAACCATTCTATGATTCTGTGATTCTACTATACAGTGGCAGGGAGAGCTGAGTTCTCAAAATAGCTAAGTACTTGGCAGAGTTCCCATTACAGCTGTGTCTGTGGATCTTACTACCTTAAGGATACATCTCCCAAGGGATGCAAAACATTCTACCCTATCTGTAGGAGAGCAGAAGAGTTGCAGAGATTCTTTGGATGACATGAGAGCTCCGCATGCTTGTGTGCATACACACAAACACACATTTACACTGCATCTGGTTTCATCCAAGTGGCTTCAACTGGTGCAGATTGTGCTTAATGGAGTCAACGGGGCAGCCTATAATTCGATCCCAGTAACTGCTGAATCAAATGGTCAGAGAGGGCTCCAGGACACGTTGCATACACAAGCAGAAGTCAACCGCTAAGGAATTTACTGTCAGCGAGGTGGATCATCCGATCACATCCAGTTTTACTGCTTATGCTAAGAGCAAAACAAAAGAAACCAACCCCTGAATCCTATTCCACCCGCAAGTTATTTTCCCACATCCCTACTAATCCCATGTGAGAAATCAGAAAAACTGAACCTTGAGTTTTCGATAAACTATGAGTTATCTCAAGGAAATTATCTCACCTTTTTTTTTTCCAAATCAATCAACTGGAATTATGTGTCAGTTACTCTTTTTGCTGAAAACACTTAGATTTTTGTTGGAGGGGGGAGATGATTTTGTATTTTTCAAAAGATGAACTTCTGAATTTGACCAATTTAGAATAATTAAAACTGAAAATTGCTTGGGGATATTATTCCAAAGCTGATTCATTTCATGTTTAATTTTGTGTCTGAGCTGGGATTATTGCCAGCATTGTCTTTATTTAATAAACAGAAGCCTATATGTTTTGAAAAATGAAGTGAAAACACCACCAGTAAAGAAAGATCAATAATGTTCCCTTTTCCAAACACTCTGAAGACATATCTCTGTCTATAACTGAGTCTAAAGGCAAAATTTTTAATTGATAAAACTCATTGCAGAGCTTGGGGCTTAAGAGGAGCTCCATCAGTGTAGGTATCTCTGGAAAAAAAGTATGTGATGGTAAATTTCAGGTATCCCTTAGCCACATTTTCCCTGAACCTCTAAGTATCGGGGGATTTAAACAGCTATTCTTCTACTTGCTGATATCAGTGGAATTGCAAGATTTGCATATGAATTGTCCTGGGATCATGAATTGCAGGGTTAGCTTCGTATGCTAATAAAAAGAAGTGCTCATCTGCCTACCTGCTGGCATGTGCATATATAACCCTGAATCAAACCATGACCCAGAGCACCCTCCTTCACTAGAGTAGGTAAAAATTTAAAGGAGGGATGAGGTCGGAAGGTGACGTGAACGTGTCACGTGCTCATTGTCAAGTATATTTCAGCCTCCCTGCCCAACAAGTGTGCATTTACTGCCATGGTCCAGATCCTCAGGAACTGCCATAGCACTCAGCAGAGCAGTGCAGTGGCACTAAGAGCATCGCGGAGAGGGAGGATTCATCTCAGGATCTGCTGCTGGTGGAGCATTGACTCCTATGCCAACGTCTTCAAAGCACAGGAGGCACCACAAGTTTAAGGCCAAGTTTCTGAGCAATGGAAATATGATGGAAATACCTTGTCAAATCTTCTTTTGGATTGCAAAAATGTTTACCTGCAAAGCAGTGGTGCTTATCTCCAGGGGAAGGCTGTGAGGCGGGATTAGTGGTTATGAAGTTCTTGGCAGAAGTTAGATGGGATTTTCAAAACCCACTTGAGTAGCTCTCCTCCATCTGAAATCACTGCATGGTGGACACTTGCCTTCAGTAAGAAATGAGCATGGACATGGCTAGGATTGATTAAGTCTGAAAACCTGCCTCAGAAAGCTGTCTATAGAACTTGATGAGCTTAACTTTAATTCTCTTATTTTATCATATTCTTCATCTTCTCTGGGAAGTGGAAGGTTAAGAACATGACTGATCCAGTCATGGATCTAGGAAATGTGAAGACCAATGTGGTCAGAGTTTGGTAACTGTCTTTCTCACTATGTCCAGGGTTCTCCGTTCTTCATAAACTTCAGCTGAGGAGGGTAACAAACAAATTGGGAGCCTTCTTAAAATGAGTGCAGGTACAGGAGAGACACAGTATCCAGCACCTTGTGAGAGTACTGGGTAAACCACAACTGAGCTGAGAGACCCACACCAGTATGTGGATGGCTGAGTCACCAAGTAAGCTGGCAGGAAACACAGCAGATGAAGATGAACCTGAATTTTGCATGTAAAAAGGAGATTTTTTAAACCAGATTTCAAAGCCACTTTTGGTCAAAAGTCAGAAAAACAAAAAAAAAAACATAGATGACAAAACTGCCCTGTATTCCATATAAATACATGAACTTTGCTTCCCAGGTATTCTCCCAAACTGGGAGCTAAAGCACTTCCATGTTGTACAAAAGCCTGTCCTGTAAATATTCCTTGTCTGGCCAGAAGCAGAAAGGAATTGAAATAAGGCTCCTCATTCCCATGACATTTTCAGGCTTTCTTTGAAGGCTGATTAATATGCAACGAGTGCCCTGCTGTTAAAGTTCACCATGTTATGATATTGATGTTCTGCTTTTATATTTTGGGGCAAAACATCAATTTGGATGGTTTAATAGATTATAATATCTACCTGCTGGTGTGAAATGTAGATTTCTAATTCTTTAACAGATTAGATCAAAGTTTATTCATTAAGAGGTCTGTGCTTAATGAGAACGAATACTAAAATAAAATCTTTTGGCAAATAGACTAATTTTACACCTTTCATGTGGAGAAATTAATGCTCTTTTTACTTTGCCATAACACTCGGGTGGGTGCTAAAGTATCTCTTCTGTTCCCAAATTGGGTGATTCTCCTATCATTTACTTTGCTGTGTTCACAGACTAAACTAGATCAGCTGTGCCTGTAAAAAGTAAATAGACCCAATCCATTATTTCGTGCTTCATCCTAGATTTGCAAAGCATTGCTCCTCTATCCCTTTCACTCAACTGAACAGTTTACAGCAATCAATAATATTACTTTCATCTACTTCTTTTTTCTTTTTTTTTTTTTCTCCAGCAATACCATTATCGTTTCCTCTTTCAAGTCAAGGAAATAATGCGAAATAATCTCAAGCTTCCCCTGCCTAATGTATTTTTTTTCTAATTTTCCAAATGAATCCCTGTTTCTGGTTAAAGACTAGAACAGTGCAATGAGTTCATTAGTTTGCTGGTGTGCGTTTTCTGACTCACATAAAAGCACTAAAGGTCTTTGATAGCAATATTAGCAATAATTAGATGAGGTCATTAAAGCTACAATGAGATCACGATTGCCAGAAATGGCCTCACATTGTATCAAGTAAGGTCAAATCAGCTATAAACATTTGTCATTCCCGATTTTTTCTTCATTACATATGCATTAAGTAACAGCAGTGGGTAATCCACAGCTTAACATGAGTGAGATGCCCTACAACCTGTCACACGCATTGTACTGTACAGTGAATGGAAAGTTCCATGGTGAGATCTTTTATAGCAATTGTCTGTTATACATAGAAACTGCAGCAGGGACTAAATAAGAATGGATCAAAAAGAAATGGCAGGAGGCATTGACAACATTTTGAAGGAGAAGTAAGACAAGAAAAGATGGATTGTGTTGTTTTAAGTCACCAGGAAGGATTAAATTAGCCTTGTAGCAAATGATTCTCCCAAGCAAGACAGGCTCACACGCATCTCAACCCTGAAGCTGGTTCCAGTTCCCATCTAAAGCTGGGTCAAGAACATCTCTTTTACCAGGAAGGGCTGAAGTGAAGGATTTGGGTCTTTTTACTCTGGGGAAGACTTAAGGAGGTTGTGATCAATGTCTATAAATGCTCAGATGGGTGTCAAGAGGATGGGGCCAGTCTTTTTTCAGTGGTGCCCAGTGACAGGACAAGAGGTAACAGATACAGATTTGGACATAGAAAGTTCCATCTAAATATGAGGAGGAACTTCTTTCCTTTGAGGGTGGCAGAGCACCAGAACAGGCTGCCCAAAGAGGCCATGGAGTCTCCTTCTCTGGAGACATCCAAAACCCACCAGGACACATTCCTGTGCAATCTGCTCTGGGTAGACCTTTTTTGGCAGGGGGGGTTGACTAGGTGATGTCCAGAGGTCCTTTCCAATTCCATAGCATTCTGTCATTCTGTGATTCTGTGATTCCGTGCTGTGAAAGCTGTGGCTTCATGGCAGTCCACAGCCACTGTACGTAGCAAGTCATTCCATGTGGTCATCTTGCCAGAAGGTAGCACTGTCATCTGACCAGTAGGAGATACCCATGTTCCTCTATCACATTTGTCTTTGATCCATAGACAGCAGCACCAAAGATAAAGTGAAGAGTCAGCCCAGGCAACAAAATGCATGGATTACTTTTCTTTTGCACAGAAATTAGTCCCTTCTCCATCCTATAGGGACAGTAACGCATTTCAAGTGCATGGTATTACCTGGTGTCAGAACTCCTTCCATTTATTTCTCATTTTCTAAACTGCCAAAAAGAAACTTTGAAGTAAAGCTTCTTCATGGCAATAGATAACACAAATCAAGATGAACAAATAGTTAAGTGGGAGAATAAGCAGAAGAGGGAAAAGTCAATCTACTAATTAATATAACAGTTGCTTTCAGATGTGTATATCTTAGAAAACAGAGCCATTTTTTGTATGGTTTCTGATTCATTCTCTCCTCCTCTTCCTCACAGTCTGCTTATTAGAGGCACAATAGAAAAATCAACGTTCCAGCACTACAGCACCCATGTTCCTTCAGCTCCACGCAACAGTAACATGCTCCATGAGAGCAGGACAAGTCACCAAGCACTTTGCAGCAGCTCTCACCTCTAATGCATTAAAGTCTGCAAGAAATTTAGGGCTCCGTTTCACCTGCTGTCACTGTGAAATGCCTCCTCCCTAGATTACAAGCAACAGCCTCACCTACATGTCAAGGCTGAGGAGACACATGAAATTACATGTCCGTTCTGGGCCATGCCAGAGGAAGGAAAGGTGTCCTCTTTGACAACTGCAGTCCAGGCATCAGGTATAGATGAGGGGTTCTGTGTGGAAATGAAAATTAGCTGTGGCCAGGATGGTGAGAGTCAGATCCAGGGAATGGTTCCCCAGCAACTAATATTGGACACCTCTCTGTTACCTGCTGCTTCTCCAACCCTCTGGAAAGACCTCCTGTCAGGAGAGGATGGACTATGCTTAGATGCTCATTTGCTGGTTGCAAACATGCCCAGACCTAGATTTTGCTTTCAGGCACTTCATATCTGCATTGTCCCTCTAACCAAAGTAATTACTGGTCTTAACTAACCCAGACATCTGAATTTCCTGGCCTTAATTTCATACCTTAATTATGAACAAAAATAATAGCTCCTCAAGAGCTCTTAATTTACAGAGGCTCTTTTGTCCCTTCTATGCAGTCAGGTTGTGAAGTGCTGTTCCTCACTCGAAAGCTCACATTTTACCTGTTATCTTAAGTGAGGAATGTGATCCTTTTCTGAAAGTACCGAGGCTGTTGAATACAGATTCTATAGTGTGCAGTGAGTTTTGACCGACACGTGCTGGGGGAACTGGGACCATTCACTGTCACCCCCAGAGCCCAGATACAATGGATCAGCTGGCACATGAACTACCAGTGTCCCCAGAGAGCACGCAGTTAGGGTTTGACCAGCAATAACCTGCAAAGATGCTTCACAAATCTGCGTCTAGGAGTTTGCCCTTATTTCCTAACTTGCTTGACTGATGATGGGAAAAAGATGAGGCAATGAAGCCACAAATGGAGGAGAGACTGCAGATTTGGCATGCTAATGCTTTTCTAGCATTTTAGATGCCCTGAGGATCTACTTCTCTATATCATGGAGCCAAGGGTAGGGTTTTTTTCCCTGAGTTTTGGTTTTTGTGAAGAGGTAAATCATTAATGCTAATAGATCCTAAAATACCTACAAGGATGGAAAAAATGTTTTGTTTTCATATGTGCAGTAGAACTTCTGTGCAAATACATAAGGAGCATCGGGGTTCATTAGCACTGATGTGTTAGCCTGAAAGGGAAAATGAGAATATAAGCAGCTAATGTTGTTTGTCCTGTAATCCATCTTCTGTGTCACTGAAGGAGAAGAAACCTTTCCTAAATTTCCTATCAATCTTCCTGACCTTTTTTGCTGTTTACATCATTTGCATCTTTAAACAGATTATTTTGTGCTGTGAATTTTTCCCTTGATACTTCACATTACAAAAGATTCTTCCCCTTAAAAATCTATTCTTCCCAATGCCTCAACCCAGACAGGGATCTTTACAGCCCCAAGAGAACACCTGAAGATTTGCTGTTTTGCCCATGGAGCAGCAAGCCAAGGCTCTGACTAAACTGGACCTGAAATGATGTCCTGGAGTCACCCCCAATCTTCGTTCAGCCTAAAAGAGGAGCAGGGGCTGGTAGAGGACATTGATGGACCCACCCAGAGCTGGTCACTCAATTTTCTCTCTTCCTGATTTGCCTGAACCCCTTACAAGTGACCGGCAAAGAAGTACATAGGTGGAAGACACGTGGGTAGCAGGATCAGTGCTCACATAGCTTGAGTAATTTTTGGAGATACAGCAGGTTTCACTACTCTGCAGGAATGGCTCTTTATTTTTAGCTTGATTTTGTGCAAAGTTATATCTGTCTTACACAGTCCGAAATAGATAGACCACATCATGATGCCTTTACTCTAAAATAAGGGTACACAAGGTACGCAGTAGCACAGCAAATAGGGGTAGTTGGTATAATAGAAAACAAGAAGACATTTACACACTCAGCATTCGCACTCTGCCACTTGCAATTTCTTCACAGTTTCTGATGGCACATGAAATTATTCAAGCAGTTTTAAGTATAAAAGTAAGTATAAGCGTAAGTAAGTATAAGAGTAGGTACAAGAGCACATGGGCAAGCTAAAGGGACTCAAAAGTTACTTTGTCAGCTGTGGCAACTGCCTATATTTACCAAAGGCAATATAAGTAATCTGAGTAAATATATCAGTTGCAAGCATTTTTTAAAATTAATTTGCTAGAACAAAACTGCTTAGAGTTTACCAGTAAATAGTAAAAAAGCAAATCTGGCTAAAAGAGAGATGAATAAAACAATAACCATTGCACTACTATAAAACATACCCAGCTCCTCCCTGTTTCAGGAACAAAAATAGTGCCCATCTTTCACCTTTTCCTATGAATTTCCATTCTTGCAGGGAATTTTGCCAGAAAAGCAGAGGAGGGTTCCACAGCTGAGCTCTCCAAAACAGCAAACAGGTCTTCTTGGGGAAGAAAGCACTCTGGCTTGAAAGGTTTAGGAGCTGGCTTGGAGGATTTCACACCAACAAATAGCTGTACTTGGGTTTTTGATCTCTGCTTTACTAAGTACAGAGACAGCAGCAAATCCTCATCCCACTACCCAACAAAGAGTTCATCTGAGTCCATATGAATTTCATTTGCAGCTGTAATTAATGGGGAGGGAGAGAAGGAGTGCAGAACTGCCCATAAAATCCCGCTCTTAAAATTACACCCCACAAAATGGTAGGAGCTGACTGTAGCATCACAGGACATGAACGAGGTGACATTAAATCCCTCTTGACCCTAACTTCTGTGGGAAGCTGCAAAAAGGAAAGCTTTCCTACTACTAGAGCCCAGGATTCTGGACAGTGAGAAGGAGTTTACAGACAAACACACACACAAAAATGTGAAGAATGTGCCGTATTTGCAATTGTTATCGTGACACTGACTCAGCATCCAGATGTTTTCAGTGGTATCAAAGAGGGGATGGAAGTGGGGACTTCCCCCGCATGTGGCTGATACTCCTGTTTCTCCACATCTCTTGGGTTTGCTCCAAGAGAAAGCAGACTTGGAAAGTGGGTTTAAAACCCTGCCATGCAAAATGTAACCCATGTCGCAGCGTGCTGTGGAAAATGATCATCAGTAGAATTATACATGCTATATTGCCTGCTGAAACCCCCAAAGCAGTTAAAGAGCCAGGAGAATATGAGACTGTCATTACTCTGTCTCCCTCCCTCTGCTTCGGAGCATAAACCTCTGCCAGACACTCAGGCAGAACAAAACACTTAATCAGTGTTAAGGATGCATCTGGTCCCCCCAGAGAGATGAGCTGTTCATTTATGCTTGTTTACAATATGTTTATAAACATTAGTGGACAGGGATAGATTACCCCAGTTTACTGCCACATAAAGGAGTCAGCTGCTTACGTTTCCCATCATATCTATGTGTTTTTCTTTTACATTACTCAAGTGGTACCTTATGGCAAGTAATCTTTGTGAATTAGGCCAGAAATCAGCAGTGTCCCTGTAGAATTTATACTGTTTTCCCCTTCATTATCTCAAAAGCATTACATTTGGATCAAATCCCTATCCAAGATGCCTATTTTTGCTTGCCATCTACATCTCTTTACTTCTTTATTTTTCTTCTTTTTATTTTTCTTCCTTTTTTTTTTTATTTTTTTTTATTTTATTTTTACCTGGGGTCCATGAAGGAATGTCCTTGGCTTTATGCTCTAGATGAGAAGCATACTGTTTGGACAGAAATGGGAAAGGTGTTGTGATGACAACCTCCCCTATGTCCAGTGTTCATTCCCGACCAAAGAAAGCAGTCTTTATAAAAGGAATTTTTACTTTTATGGTTCTTATTTTAAAAACAGTTGATCCATATATGTTCCCTTTGAATGATGATTTATGACTTTACAGAGAAGTGTCAAAATTAAGAGAAGCTCTGCAACTTTGCTCATGCACCAGATCTGTGTCCCCTGCAGAGAGGTGAGGAGATAGGAGTACCACAGAGTTGTGGGAACAGACCTGTTCTGCAATTTTACCTCCCATTTCCCCTGATGTTTCTCTCTTTTTTCTCCACCTTCTGTTTGATTATGAGATTTTTAGGACTTGATGGTTCCATTTTAAGTGTTTGAATGGCACATCACCATCTCCGATTTGAGTTTAATAATCGTATACAAGGTAAGTATGGTTGCAAAACACTTGTGTAATGGAGGATAAATAAATTGAAAGAAGAGAGTGGAACAGATTTCACAGAGGGGAGATGTGATGGGCCAGGCGACCAGCTGGGTGTAAATCAATACAAACCAATTGCTTTGGGTAAGGCTCTACTCCATTAGTGAGAGAGTATAACGGCAAATATTTGACTCAAGGTTGCTGTGTTGTGTGCAAACCCATTTCTAGACCTGGGATAAAAAGATGTAGTTTCTTCTCACTGATCTGGTATTTATCACAGAGCCTTGCAAGGTAAGGTCATAATTTTCACTTTGTTGGCTGGAAGTCAAGTATTGTAGGGAGTACCGTCACACCTCTTGTTAGATCAGCATTTTAAATGATCCAGCAATCCCATCAATCGATGGATATGTGAAAAATGTCCATGAGCCTGCTCTTCTCTAATGGGATTCCCCAAGTTTCCATCAGTCGTGACTTGCATAACAAGCCAGATCTGAGAGTGCAATTCACGGAAAACCAAATCTAGCAAATTAAGGAACAAGGCTGTGTACTGTATGGGAAAAGCACCCAAGAAAAATCCACAGCAAAATCCTCCCTCTCACTCACACGGACATACACACAAGGTTCTGATTTGCCAATATTTGCACATTCACAATTTCCCTTCCATTAAAGTGCAGCAGTACCCTGGATGGTGGATTTTTTCCCTCTCCTGGTATGAACCCACCTGTGCTCTTCTCTATTTGAGTGCTTTATGTCAAAAACCAAAGCCACTGGAAACACAACCAAAGGGATTTCCTGGCCTGTTTTCACTGACAAGAGAGAGCAAATGTGCTAATGTGTCCTGGTTTGAGGTAAAACGAACCAGTTTTCTGTTTTACAATTTTACTTTCTCAGCTGGGCCTCTTCTAACTAATTAAACTCTGAAATTAACAGCACATTGTTCAGAACTGTTTCATCTTGCAATGATAAGACCTGATTATACCAAGGGATGGGATGCAGAGAGGCCCTTCATTTTACCTCAAACCAGGACACAATGGAAGAGCCTTCAACATGCAATGCCTTCATTATTCTCTACCTTGTGGTACTAAGTAGTAGCCAAAATCTACTTATTATTAGGTCTTTGGATGAGAGACTGAGAAAGTTCTATTTGTTTACACCTCCTTCCAGAGGGTTCTACTCTCCAAAGAATAAAACACACATCAGAGAGGGAAGAACATTCCTATACACATGCAATTGATCTGTTTGCAGGGTGAAATAGCTTGTAGACAAGATTAATTAAAAAATGGGTGTGGATAGATTCTTGATATATTATTAATATTAAGCACTTATATGTATTCAGAGTAAGTTAGGCTGAATCATTCAGTCCTTCAGTTCAGACTCGCTGCCAAGATTTGCACTAAAAGAAGCCAAATAACCTTTCAAGAGAATATTATTTCTACCTAAAATATAATTGTACTGTGCTTCACTGCATTAAAAATAATGTGAGGGGGAAAAAAGCACTCAAGATTTCCAAGTCAGGCAAATGCATTTCAGATATGCTGGCAAATTTCAGAAAAATAAGGTACCGAAAAGGAAAATTAAAAAAGGACAGTACAATGCCGAAAAGCTTCCCTTGGAATCTCAATTTACATGATTGGTATTTGTAGAACAGATATTAAAAGTGTAAAGATCACAATTTGTGAGGCTGTCCACCTGAAATATGTCAGATTTTATATTGGGCCCTAGCCATTACAATTCATATACACCTTTGAAATAGTCCTTGCCATGTTACTGGTTGCCATGTTACTGGACCAGAACAAACGAGTGGTAACAACTATCTTGCTTTGTAAGCAGAAGTTTCTGCCACTCTTAATTTAGAAGCAGTTCCATTGATTTCACTTTTGACTTTCATACATAAGAGCGGCAGAATCCAACTCTGAAGTCTGGGTATTTCCCTTTGCACAGGCTGACCCTGGACAAGTTTCAAAGCAGTCAGAGAAAATTATCATTCAGGATTACTCATGGATATTTTTACAAGGAATGCCTGGTTAGGCTAGAACTTTTCAGGCTGAAAAAGAGGCAGTTTGAGGAACAAGAGAGGTCCAGAAAAGCCTGAGTAGGCTGAAAAAGCTGTACAGAGACTGTCAGGTCACTGCCCTTTTCTGTACTGGACTAAGGGTCATCAGATGAAGCTCCTGAGAACCAGGATCAAAGTAAATAAAAGCATCTCGTTCTTCATGAAGTCAGTGGTAGATGCAAGGAAGTCCTTGCTAGACTTGGTAGTCACTGTGGATGCAACAAAGTACTTGGAAGAGAGCTTTGTTAGGAGTTATTGAATAGATGATTTCAAAATCAGGGAGTCCCAGGAGCGGACAACAGCTTGAGGCTGAAAGGTAAAAGGCAATAGCAGCCCATATTCTTACTGTTCCTCAAAGGCCAGATTTCAGACCCAGTAGAGAAAGGACAGAGGGCTAGATGAACCTTTAATCTGAACAGTACAGCTTTTCTTAGGCTCTGGTGTCCAGCTCCCTGCTTTGCAGATGATGATGCCACATCCTTTGAAGCAGCCATGAAGTATAGCTTAAAACTAGCTCTTCTCTTTGCCCCCTGCCCCTGGCCCTGCTCAAGACCTTCAAAGACGAGACATCTCCTTTGACTATCCAGCCATAATTTCCCAAGGAAGAATTTAACCATGGCTTCTCTCCCGATTCTCAGGATCATTTTATCGTTGTTGTTTTAATCAGTGGCTATTTATGGAATAAAATAGTTGCAGTCACAAGAACACCACAAACTCCAGGGGATAAACTCCACACAGGCATAACAAGAAAGGATAAAGATAGCCATTTTCAGGAGAGCCTTCCTATCAGAGACTGCCAAGGTATCTTCACAGGCTGTTGTGTCTAGAGTCCTACATCCAGAGAGAGGCAGCAGCTCCCCATGCATCGTGTTCCCCTTTGGCTAGTTCCAGGCTGCTTCCTAGGCATTCTGCTGCTTGTTTTGATCCTGTTCCTCTGGGACTGTCTAACTAACAGGGAGTTGACTCAAGTTGGCATGTGGAACACCAGCGTCCTCATAACCAGGACTCCCCAGTTCAAGGTTTTAACTCTTCACGGCTGGCAAGTCCAATGAGAAAATTCACCTCTATGCTTCTGAAACTATTTTTCTTCTATGTGTTTTTCAACTTGTGAAATTAGAGAACAGGTTACACACAGGCTTAGTTGGGATTTCCAGTTTTGAAAAACTGTTAGCTTGGCACAATTGTTTTTTTAATGAAGAAGAAAAAAAAAAAAAAAGTTTAAAATGTTTTAAATATTGTAATCTGCTTCACGCAGTGTGCAGATAATTCAGGCAATCAGCCTACCTAATGTGTAAGTCATTAATTCCTAGAAGCACCTTGCACATTCCAATCATAATGGCATCACTCATTAAAAAAAATAAAATAAAATAAAAATCATAATCCTATGTTTAATCTCATTTTCATCTAATAGTAACAATGGCAACCTCAGCACAGGGCATTCTCAGGGATTAATGGCCAGCTGGGACTAATGGCACCCTTGGCTACACCTCTGGCCATAAATGCCTGTCAGTCTATCATCAATCCTCAGAAAGTGCCTTATGCCTAGATCATTACTGCTCAACCTGTAGTTAGAGCGAAAATGAAAAGCAAATGTAAGGAGTGTTGTACAGAATGTCCACTTCTCATATGTGGGATAGTATGTTTGCCCCATCAGGAAGCTTTGCCTTAATAAGACATCACAGCAATCTGTATTGACTAACATTCATTGAGCCTGTGATTAGACCTGGTGCAATTGGGGGCTAATTGCACATCCTGACAACACATCCTGAAGAGAGAATTCAGGCTGAGAAGCGCCCCCAGCCCTCTCCCTCCTGGGGGCAGACAGAACGCAACACCAGTTTTGGTCCTATCACTAACTTCTATCACCCTAGTTTTTCATGACTAGCGAGATCCAGCCAGCACATAACCTTTTCATACGAGTCCTTCTCAGGATGGCAAAAGCTGAGACCCTCAGCCTGGGTAAATTATTTACATGCCATGGGAGTTACTAGCAGTAATCTCATTAAGAGAAAAACAGTAGGAAGTAGAGCATGGGTTCAAGCCAGTGGTCAATCTAGTTTCATTTTTTTTTTTCACGCTGGCTTTCAGAGGTGTATGTTGAAGATTTGACCCAAGAACTCTCTAGATGTTGTGTAAATTTTCAACGTATAGCAGCAAAAGCAGTCCAAAGCATGCGCCTCAATTGCTGGAAATGCCAGAAATGTTTGTGAAGACAAGTAAGAAAACATGGGTGTGATTTGACTGACAACCAACTGCTGCCATTTTTACTTTTCGCTGACTGAATGACCCCAGGAAATATTTATGCTGGCAAACTTGTAGGTGCAAAATGGGAAAACGAGTTGAAGCTAAAGCTGGCAGGAAACTGCTTTTTCCACTCCCTTTAGGTATGTGTGGGTGTTCACATATTTAGAAATTTAATTAATAGCTCTCAGGGACTTTCCCTGGCTATTTTTCAATGAAAAATGTTGCCAGTTGATTTTTTTAATTTTTTTTTTTTTTTTTTTTGCATTTCTATATCACTAATTAATACCGATAAATTTTAGCCTAGAAATACTCAAATGAGGAAAAGCATGATCTTTCACCTTCTATTTTCCTGATAGCTGTTATCAGAAGAATTTGAAGATAGTCAGAAACGCTGCGTATTTTACTTTCTGATGCACCTCATTTCACCTGTATCTTCTTGAACTTCTCTCACAAGCCTACAGTGGCAAGGTCTGATGGGTACTTTAACACTTAATCTGCTGCTTCCTTTACTGCACATGTGCAACCCTTTCTAGCTAGATTATTTATAACTGGAGGACCCATAAACTGTAGTGTGTTACAGAGAAGCAATGTCAGAAGAGCTAGTGCCTGGGGTGGGATACAGCATTAGGAGATGACTCAGCTCTAGCAGCAGCAGCTACTGTGCCCACTCTGGTTGTTGATGTTCAAAGCTAAGTTCCTGAAGATATTATGGTGCAAGTGCAGAGATTCAGGACAAGCTGCACACCTCCAGACGACTTATAACAGACCTATACTGCTCAGATGGGGGATAGATGAGAAGGGACATCAGGGTTATTAATGATGCTTACGTGTGAGGGAATGGATATTTCCTCCTTCCATTTACAGTATTGCTTTAAATTTCTTCACTGTTTTAATAGCATTGGGAGGTTGTTTTTCTTTCCTCTCTATAGAGTTTTCTTTGTTTCTTATAGTTCTGCAGAGACTGCAGAAATAGTTGCTGCTGTCCTTCCCAGAGACAACTACATTTGGCAATGATCAAATCAAATTCTTTGGAAATCTTGGGTCAATGAGCAGCGTGTTGGTAGAAAAACTAGGGTTGCTTCGTAGAAAACAATCTATCCGAGAAGAATGCTAGGAGAGTGCCTCTCGCTGGTCTTTCATCTCTTTTGTGTATGTCACTTTAATTCCCACTGTGTTGCTCGTGTGTGAAGGAAAGAGATTTTTTCTAATCATTTTTTTCACTCCCGTAAATGTTAAATATAAATGAGAAGGTGGGATAACAGAAAAGTCCAGTGCAGAGCAAACAGAAGCTAAACCACCCCATACTCTTAATGAGATGTACAAGAAGTGTCCTAGCTAAATCTGAATAGGAGTCCACCATCTCCATAGTGTGAATTCATTCATCTTTTCCTTTTGTGGGAAAAAAAAAATATATATGAAAATAAGGTATCTAAATCAATGGGATTAAGCAGTATTTTGCCAATTTAGACTAACACCTGGCTCCTTTTAGATAAGGCCCAAATGAACATTGACTTGTGCCAAAGCACACACTCAGATTGTTGACCTAACTGTTTAAGCTATCATTCCTGAGATTTGGATGAACGAATGCTGGAACTAATCCTGTCCATTGCATGTAACCTTATGCCCAGGCAGGCATTCATGATATGTTATCAACATCATGTGTCAAAGGATTTTTAAATGTATTTTTTCTTATTATTTTTTAAAAGGAGAAACCAGAAATTAATATCAATCAGTCCAATCATAAGCCACATGAAAGTATTGCATCCTATGTACATGGAGAGGTCTTTAACACTCATTAAAGCATTATATTATTCAAGAAGCAGGAAAGTCTGGGGAAAACAAAAAGCACAAAAATATCCCAGAAAATAAAGCATTAAGCAACAACAGAGGAAAGTTTGGCATAAATTGCCTGTAATGGTAGCTTAGCTATGCCACGGGAACTCTCAGCACCCCCTCTAATACGAACACTAGAAGTAGCCATTCACATGGCAAATGTGAGACAAATGTGCCCGATCCTTTGGTTGTGGAATCCACTGGGGCTCTTTGAGACTCCACATTCCCCATGGACTCAGTCCTGCAGTTGCTCCCAAGCTGGGAGGTTGGTACATCAGCATAAAATCAGTATAATCCTCACCCAGCTACGCTTCATCACATTTTAATCTACACCTGGCTGGGTATGCAAAGATGTCCTAATGCATCACCGGGTAACACAGAGACTGAACATCCATGCCCTTAAATCATGGTAGATTATTGCTGGTTTGAATTGATTGGGTTCTTTGTCCCAGCAAGTGGCAGCCGAAGGGATTGTGAATCATATCAGTGCCGATGAACAGCCTGCAGCGGCAGGTGGGAGTGTGTGAGGACAACAGGGAAAGCTGTAATAACCACAGTAGCTTAGTGTCAAATAAAATGAAGAGCAAGAGCGGTGTTAGCAGTCAGTAAATGTTCATCCAGTGTTTTTATTCTTTACAACACTGTGTAACTCATTTTCAGCCGTGATGTTGGTCTGAAACTACCTTTGCCTTCTCCCTGGTCCCCTCACCTACTCCTTGTGCCTGGGCTTGTTGTTGGAAGAAGTTGCTATCGCAGCAATAGCACAAGAGAGGCTAGATATACACAGAAATTTGCCCTCTTCTAGTTAATTAGTCCTGTCAATTAGATGTTTATCCAGGGTGGCATTACTATAGGAATAAAAGCTGCGGTCCCTCTCAATCAGATGGCTGCTTCTAGTCAAGCTAGGACTTCTGCTGAACAGCTGTACCTCAGTTAGAAACTGATATCCATGAAGGGAGCACCATTGGCTAATTATGCTAATAAGATATTAGCCACCACCTCCTCAGACTGTAGGCTTGTCATGTCTCTCAGCGGTACCTTATTTTATTGCAAACTGTACTGAGGAGGTTTATCGACTTTCTTGCCACAGACTCTCACAGGAGTGCAATTTGCCTGCTTACAAAAGCTACTTTCAGAGCCCAACCTTGCGAAGTTTTGGAAGGTTCAGGCTCAGGACGAGCTTTATCACAATTTAGGGAGATAATTTGATAGGAACAGTTTTAAAAAGCAATGGAAGGAAAACTGCTTACAAGAGCCACTGGAAGCTCCACTGCCTCCAATCCAGTGAGAATACCATTTATTCAAAAGAATGATTTCATTTTCAGTGGGAAGAACTGATGCTCATCTTGAGGTTAAAGTGCCCATTTTCATGTAATTCATACAAGAGTGATTTAGAGCTGTAACTCATGGACTTCATTTCCTATTGGCTGGGAAAGTGGTCTTCAAAAAGTGCTTTGAATCTATTGTCTTGTTGGACTCCAGAGTGATTTGTTCCCATTGATTAAAATAACTTTGCCTCATTATTAAACCTTTTAGAATTATACAGGAAGCTTTAATATGAAGTGTGATTAGAATGGGTTTCAGCTCAAAACAAGTAGGATGCTGATACACTGAAAAGGAACTGAATATCAGGGAAGATAATAGAACCTTTCCTTATTAAAATCACTACCCCCAAGTTAAGAAAATCACCTCTGATCTGGCACACGCCTGTGGATCTATGTAAGAAAGTTGTAACAGTTGTTTATTATTTTTGTTGCTATTTGTTGGACTCAATGCCAGACTTGCTGGCACTGATTAAAGTAACTGTTCCTCTTTAATTAACTCTTTTCAGAATTGCACATTGAAACTAATTATTTAGATATCATCAATGGGTATTTGCTCACTGTCTTCACGGGAGTCTTGCAGTGATTGTTAGTTTGTGTTCACCATTTCTGATAACTTTTAAGCACATATATGCATTTTAGGTTTTTTTTCCAGTTCACAAACACATATTAATTATATTTTATTTGTGATGCTTTGACTAAACTGTATTAAAAGAGAGGACCACTTCCTTCAGAAACTTGGCTGCCGGTCAGCATTAATACCTGACAGTCTAATTCCTCTTTGGATGATAACTTCCCAATCATTCAGCAAGCTGTGAGGTATATAAAACTTTAAATGAGCTTTGTTCCAAAAGACAACAGCCAAAGAAAGTGGATTTCCCGAAGCACCCAGGGAGGATAGGAGGAGGACCAGACCTAGGAGGACCATCATGTCCACCAGGACTCACAACCACAAGTAAGCCCTCTAAGGCAGTACGGTCTGTAAGATGTATTGCACTTGTACCACATGCCATGAACGTGGTGCATAGAAGTTGACCCTTCAGAAGAACATACTGCTGGTCATCTCCATGTTGATATGTCTGATGAAACTGCCTGAAGCACTGGAGATCACCTGTTTGCGTGAGGCTTTCAAAGCTGGAAGGCACTAAAAGATTAACTGATTCACAGAGCCGAAGTGAAAATCCTTAGTGTCACTGAGACATGGGCAGAGCACTTCCAAGAACAAGGTCTGGGAGAAACAAGTGTCCAAAGCCCCATTTAATCACAGCAATAATAAAAAAAAATATGGCAAATAGAAGGGTTTTTCAATCCAGAAGTATTTGCTTCAAGCAGGAGGTATGACAGTGTCCACATGATTTCATTTTTACCATTTTACTTTTCCATGTTCAGCCACTAGCATATTAATGAACCTATCTTGTGTAAACAAACTTCTTAATATTAATTTTCTCCTAGAGTCCAAAACATTTATGAAATGCTTTTTATATACGGTGACTACTGAAATCAGGACACAGACACAACTGCCACTGAATGTGATGCTTTCAAACCTTCTAAGTAAGCTACACTGAAGCGTCTACCTGTATTGCAAATAGAGAGAACAAAATTATTCCTAAAGTTAATTAAAAAAGAAAGCCTCCCTCTATTTGCATTCATAAAAAGCTAACCTGCCATCCCAAAAGCAGCTATTATATGTTAGCGTGTCATGTGCATTGGGAATATCTGATCCAATTCACAGCTCATAAATGTCTAATTAAAAAAATATATATACAACAATTTTAATTGGTTCATTGCATCATTTGTTTTTATTACGGTTTTAAACTCTTGCACAATAGTCAGGGCTAAAACTGTCTCAATTTGCAGGGGAAAAAACAAACACAACTACGAAGAAGGTTCTTGAACAATGTAAGATAAGTAGGAGTTCAATAATCCCTGTATGTACAGTGATGGCTAAATGGCTGAATGTTACTTAGGACATAAATCTGGCTTTTAATACATCACAAAGTGGATTGAATCCTTCTGTGACATGTTTTAACAATGCCAGAAAAGTCAGTGTAGAATTAAAAAGAAAGGGGGGCTAAGTTTTGGGTACAGTATAAAAGTTGAAGCTGAAGAATACAGTAGTTATCTCTGTGAAAGTACATTGCTTCTAATTTAAAAAAAAAACAAGAGAGAGAAAAATCATAAAATTACACTTATGGTTGATTTTTAGGATGTTGAAGGAAAAAAAATGTTAAATAAGAGACATCTTATGGCTAACTTAGTTTTTATCTAATATTTGATAAAGAAAATTCAATTCATAATTATTTATGAACCAACATCAAGGACTTTATTACTTTGATTACTCACTAATCATTTCCCGTAAATGCAGTGACCTAAAAATCCCATATAATCAATAAAGTAGTAAGTTCCAGGTTTAAATCACTGCACCTTGTATTCTTGAGTAAACCTTTGGGTAATTTACAAAGGCTGTTGAATTTTATAGTAAGTGTTTTTCAAACCAAGCTGGATTCTAAACAATAATGACTTTTTAATGTGGATCTGTGATTACATTGTCATAGTGAAATACGACAGTCTTTGACTGCATTCGAAATGAGGCAGAGGGTGAATTACTCCGAAGGCATAGATTACCATAGCCTCAGGTAAAGCAATCTTCATAAATTAAACTCCAATCTAAAGTGACCTGTCACTACAAACCTGTTGCTACTCCCAGTAACTTAAATTTCAGCGTACAATTTGCAAACGACTTCTTTTCTTATTACCACAATAGGGGAGAGTTACTTTGCTAAAGTGCTTTAAAGTGAGTGTGAGGGAGGAGAATTATACATAAGCATTTTATGGGTTTATTTTCCATAATTTCAAAAACCTGTGAGTTTAGGAAACGCAACTTGTTGTCTGCTAAAATGTTTATGCTTTTAAGATATCTAAAGCTCTCAACTGAAGGAGCATCTGGCATAAACAGCAACTACAGCACTTTCCTAGTTCATTTTTGACACACTGGCTCATATGCTCAGCAGTGACATCCACAGTTCAACGATATTCAGAAATGGTTTGTACATTTAGCTGCTTGAGCCAACATTTCCTAAGGGGTTTGCCAGGTTTAGCATTTCTCATTCCTCTGGGGAAATCTAGTTATACATGTTTTTTCAGAGATAACAGAGCAGTTCTCTTCTGAAAATCATATGGCTCATGTGGTAACTAAAAGCTGAGGACTTTTTCCAAGGATGGCTTTGGACATCCACAGCAGAGACAGCTGAGAGTCCTCCCACCACCATAAGGACATTGCAGGCATAGCAATCTTCACCTTCTGTAGCTTTCAGCCCCACCGAGGAAGTAAAACTGGCACTAACTTTAAATTATTCAGTAAACACACTGCAAGGTGTTACCTACAGCTAGTCAGCAGCTGCTGTGTGAGCATCTCATCCATCCTTGCAGCATTAGGTGGATTCTTCCACAAAAAGGATGGAACCACGCAGGATGGGCAGCTGAGGACAAGAACCACTGTATTTAGCCCCTTGTACCCTCTACCTAAAATAGCACAAGTTTACTGGACTGCCAAAAAAATTCATGCCTCCTTGCCTATTGCAGCAGCATATCTGAAGCCTTAAGTTCCCATATGGTTACATTCTCATGACTAGGAGACAGCTTAGGAGATAGCAGCTGAATTCCCACCATGGCTGTTGGTACTCAATGTGCTGAGAGAGGGCAGCTGGAAGGAAACATCAAACTCAGTCATGTTACCCTGGCTGGTTAAGGTGGGAATGGTGAGTGAGAATGAGAAGAAAGGTTGAACAGCGCTTCTGCCACTGTCTTGACCTTTCACCAAGGCACATAAAGGATTTGAAATCAATATAGTCTGAAACTCTGGGTGAGTACTTTCTTCTTCAAGGTCCAGCACTGGGTTGCTGACTCTGCCTGCTTCAGCACAGGTAGGGAAAACCTATTCTTCATAAAGATTACTGTTCCCAAATTCCAACCAAGGGTTCAGTTCTTCAGAGTTTGGGTGTCTGAATAGCTGATTCAAAATTAACAAGACTGTGGTGGTCTGAAACAGAGAAAGGGAATAGGCAAGAGTCAAGAACCCCTTGAAATGACAGAGAAGTAGAGCAGGTATCACTCCAGCCATTCAAGTCCCGCTTTTCCTTAGTGAATGGTTACTGCTTCAGTCTCGATGCTCACACACATCCCCCCAGCTTTTATCTTACACATCTGTTGGCCCAACAAGTGCTCTGCTATCAGTTGAGGCTTATGCAAAACTGAAAAGTTACCCTATGCTCCATGAGGACCAGAACTAATTCGTTGGAGTCACATGTTTTGATCTTCAGAAAGCAAGACCAAAGTATGGCTACTTCTTAAGATGACATTAAAACATTCTTTTTTACTACATTGGCAGCTATCCTGTGGGCAGAAAGAAAAAAGGTTAAAGGGTAGGAATGGGAAGCAAAACACCTAATTTTATTGATACAAGAACTAGAATGAAATGTTTAATGAAAATACTTTCAACTTATTTTTAGGCTTACTTTTAAAGCCTAAAAGTTATAATCCCATGATGGTTCTGAAAGCCCAGTGCTCCTTGCAACTATCTAAATGAACAGTGGTTAATGGCCATCATTAATAACTTCAATTTGTGTTAAGCAAGACCTTCATATTCATTCAGCATGCTCTTTTCTGTTAATTGTTTTTCATTGGTTTGCCTTTTAGTTTAATGAAAGTCTCGGTCAGCTTCACGGACATGACAAACACAACTCTCTCACAGCATGGGATCTGGATTTGAGTCACAAGCTCCGTTCTTGGCTCTCTGGGTTGACAGGTTTATATATAGGAAGGTAATGAGGCAGAGAAAGGTTTCCCTGTTCTTCCCCCTCTTGAGAGTGTTAAGCTTTCCTTATTAACAATGACAGAGGTCTGGGTCATGAAGATGTTTCTGAGGAACTGAGCAGAGCAGCTTGAAGAGGACTGAACTTCGTATGTACCCAATTTCGTTCAATACCAGGCTTCCTGTAGGATGAGAATCTCCTTCCTCAGCTTAATTAGATATTAATATCATGCCCACATCACGCTCTCTTCTTCTTCCATGTTTTATTCATCCTCTCATCATAATCAATGAACCTGACATCTTAAGAAAACAAGCATTTTGTGCCTGCCAGGCAGTCTGCATCTCATGCCCTGTTACGTTGGAGCCTGTGACCAATTTCAACAAATCTTGATGTCTAAAATGAAACACCATTTTTGCAAGAGTCATGTGAACTATCAGCTGTGTTGTATGTCTTTCCACACACAGAAAGATTCTGCCAGTCTCAGAGAATCTACCTTCAGGTGACTGAAAAGAAAAAGTGAGCCTAAAAAAGAAAGGTGACCAACTTACTTTATTAATATTATATTGCAGTTTGAGGAAATTTAGGTGAAACAATCATAAATAAAAATAATCATTTTTCAACTCTCACAATTATCTCTGCATTTGTAGGGAGGTATAAAGACTTCTAGATGCCTCCAGGATTTTTTGTATTTTGTACTTTACATAAGCATAAATGGACCTGTGTAAGTCCTGATCTTGCTGCGTATTTGGATACACAGTTCATGCCTAGATCTGGCCTTTTCTGGACTGCTCCACACCACAGCTCTGTGTCATGTTACGCAACCATAACACCCTTGGGAGGTGAAGGGATATTGACCCTATTTCACAAGTGAGTAATTCAGATAGAGAAGCATTAGGGCTAAAAGCCTGGTTTTGGATTCCTGTCACACTAGAGGACTTATCCTCTTGTACCATTTCATTTTCCACCTTCCAAGAACAAATCTGATGGACAACATTACAATCCACAAGTGAAGTTTTGTGGAGGGATAGAATCCAGTTTCCTCTATAACGTACACGGGAGGGCATTGGACAAAGCCTGGACATCAGGTACCCCACTGCTTATCCTGATTCAGCCCCAAAATAGCTAATTCCAGTCCTCTTGACTTGTGTGCCACAGAAGGCCAAAGAAAGGTTGAGGAGAAAGAATGATGTGATATTTTCTGGGTACTCACTTGGAACTGGAAGTTATCTTAGGCCACCTAGGTTTTGGTTCTGATGAACAATCACTTGAAGACAAGGAGACTCACGAGCTGTGGAATCACTTTTGATGGATTAATAAGGAATTAAATTTTCACATTAATCACATAATAAAAATAATTAAAAATCATTTTATGTTTCATTGGAAAACAAACATCTTTGAATGGCTTGGCCATTTTGCAATTCAGAGTGACTTTTGATTGCCAAAATGCAAACATGAGATTTATTACTTTTCAAGAGCTGATAAGGGAAGACTTTTTCAGTGAAAACACAACAAATTAACAAAGCAAATCAGCTTTGAACTCATATCACAAGCCAGGATGCCACACTGACCGTGTCAGGAAGCAAAACACATATGTCATGATAAAAATGAGATGCTTTGACAGATAGAAATGGGTTTTCATACTGCAGAGCTTGTTAACAGCAGAAGTCAGTGTCACCTCACCTTCACCAGCACAGCCAAAACACAAGACAGCAGGACACTCTGTGGAAGACAGTGAACAATAAGACCATGAATTGGCCTATTGTTAATACAGTTCATCCACGGTCTTGCACTGAAATTAGGATTTTTTTTTAAATATATATATATGTATATATAATTAATCTCAATATATTTGCACAGGAGTCTGATACAATTTGGTTTGTTGGTGGATATTTCAAGCACTGGATGAGAAAAGTGGTTGCTTATAGAGAAATAACACCTCAGTATACCAGTATGATTTCCATCAGCAGGAGCCTGTGGATGGGCCACACCGAAAGAAGTCTCACAGAAAACCATCATCTGAGCACAGCGTACCTCTGTCTCCCAAAAACATGGGGAGCGCTCTCAAGCATGAACAACCCCAAAGGACCAACCAACTGTAAGATATATGGAGGAGATCACAGGAGGTCAGATAAGGCTCTGGAGCTTCAGTCCCCTGTGGGAGACTCACACCCAGGGCTGAGACCTGATGAGGATGTTCCTTCACAATAAGGGAAACGGAGTCAAAGGGTGGCAGACAATCCCTCTGCCACAAGTGCAGGGGACTTAACACCCATGGTTGCAAATGAATATTTCAAAGGGATCAAAACATAACCCTCATTCCCCAATATATTCTCATTTTTTGACTCTAGCTTCGGGAAGTGCCTGCAGAAATTATGAAGACAGGCTGAGAGAGCTGGGGCTGTTCAGCCTGGAAAAGAGAAGGCTCTGGGGAGACCTTAGAGCAGCCTTCCAGTATCTGAAGGGAGCTACAAGAGAGCTGGAGAGGGACTCTTTGTCAAGAAGTATATTGACAGGACAAGGGGTAATGGTTTTAAATTGGAAGAGGGGAGATTTAGATTAAATATTAGGAAGAAATTCTTTNGCTGCCCCATCCCTGGAAGTGTTGAACACCAGGCTGGATGGGTGGTCTCGTGGGAGGTGTCCCTGCCCAGGGCAGGAGTTTTGGAACTCGATGTTCTTTAAGGTCCCTTCCAACTTTAACCATTCTATAATTCTATTTAAAATAAAATAAAATAAAATAAAATTAATGCCCAATGTTTTCTAAGGAGCAGGCAAAAGAGCTTCTACCTCCATGAGGAACCTCACAGCTACCGAGACTGCTGACACATTCTGACTGCAGGCACTTGCTTATTTGCTCTGCTGCCAAGAATATCAATTGGATACTACACTTGCTATTGATCCGAAGGAAGATTTTGTTGTTGTTGTTCTTGTAAAAAACATGAATGCATTATGCTATGTCATGTAATGCTACAAAGCAAAATAAAAGGTACAGGAAGAAAAGCAGCAGAACAGGATGACAACACGAGTGCTGCAGTTTTTCCAGCCTGTAATGGGACATTTTGGCAGATGGATAAAAAACGTGACATATCTGTGGGTGTCAGAGCCTGGAGATGATTCAGCTCCTCTCTGCTGTGTCTTGTTGGGATTGCCTGTGATCAGCTCTGTCAGCCTGGCTGATATAACTATTGACAACATCTTCGTTGAGAAATAAGCACACCTGGAGCTACACGAGGTGTTCAAGGAAGAATCTGGAGGGTGGGTTTCACTGTCCTTCCAGCTCTTTATTGAACTGGAGCTACTGCACACAGATCAATGAGCTGTAAAGTGCTGAGCAGCCTCCGCAATCCCCTTGCTCTCTCCATCTCTCTTCTCCGGCTTTTGAGGCAAAATCTTCTCCTGTGGCTGCACAGTGGGTGCAGGACTACTCAGGGAGAGACCTCACACACATGTGATGCAGATGTGGCACCCATAAAACGGTGAAAGGTGTGTGTTTGTTTGGGAGTGGGCTTTTGGACGCTCAGCTCCTGCTCTCCCTGCCAGCCAGCACATCTCTTCTCCCAAAGGTGGGCAATGTGTCTCTGATCAGCCTTTAGTGTGTTTTGCACTGACAGATGCCTATGAAGAGCCAAGTTTCTGCACACTTTTAAGGTTGTTCCTGGCCAGTCATGAGACAACCTCTCAGTTTTGGTTGCATTTCCCTGACACGCACAACTACATGCATCTGCCCAGAGAGGTGGTAGAGTCTCCATCCCTGGAAACATTCGAAACCCACCTGGACACGTTCCTGTGCAACCTACTCTAAGTGGACCTGCTCTGGCAGGGGGGTTAGACTAGATGATTTCCAGAGGTCCCATCCAAACCCATATCATTCTGTGAATTGTGGCTGCTCAGCTCAAAGTTGTATCTTGTGACAGAGACCTAGCTTATCTTTCCTTGGAAACTGTGATTTCCATGACAGGAAGGAAAGGGAAGGACTCAGGGGTCCGGCACCGGGGCAAGGAGTTGTCTGGACCACCGCCATCAAGGGAGAGCCAGCTACGCAGCAAACTTTTCTAATTGATATTGAATGTGACATTCATGGTATGAAATAATCCTGTTGGCCAGGTTGGGTCAAATGCCCAGGCCTCGCTCCTTCTCATCCCTGCACCTGGTGAGGCTCGAACACACCGAGACCTTGAATCTCACAGAGCCTGACAGGCCATAAAGTAAATATTTTCACGAATTCAGACACTAGAGTCTTCTGAAAGTGCAATTTTCCCCAGCATTAGAAGAAAAGTTAGTCCTGGGCCTTTCAATCCAGGACAGTGCTCATGTACTGTCTGTGATCATAGTAGCCTGTAGCACTGTCTTTCTGTCTAGACTCTTAGCAATATGTCCTGGGCAAAGGTTCTTAGTCTGCTACCCAGCTGGAAAAGGAGTCAGGTTCAGGACTGAGTGGTCCCAGGAGGACCCAATAGTTTATTCCATCTTTTCTTCAGACTTCCCACCTGATAGATATTTTGTGTTTATGGAGCCCTTACAGGGACATATAATAACAGAAGCAAATCACTCTTCTGGTACGGCAAGAAATACAGTGATGTGGGTAAAAGACAATGTAGCTCATATTCCTTCATACTTTTCCTTGCAGTGCTCTTAAATCTTCCTTCTCCTTAAAACATGCCTCCTGAGTCTAGGATGCCCCACAGGAATTCTTGACTTCCCCTGTAAAACATTGATCCATTCCTCCCCTCTCATATAAAACCAGCTTCCTTTTTCCTTAGCTGTCACACAATTCCCTTCTCCCCCAATAAATAACTTTTTTTTTTTTTCTCTGAACCTGTGAACCTTTAGCATCCATTTTTCAGAGAAATGTAAACCACCATGAGGGCGTCTGGCTGTATTTGTAATATGCGCATGGATAAACTTAGAGACAACAGTGTAATCAGTTACGCACTGAACGGAAAATAAGTCTCAACACTCGCCAGCTTACATAGAGTGTAAGTATCAATCAGAGTGCTTCAGTGAATGTGCTCCAATGTACCCCCACTATGGATGCAAGCCAAAATCTGAACAGCAACAAACAGCCCATTATCAATCCATTAGCCCTCGCTGCCTGAACTATACACATAAAATCTTGTTTTACACACGTACTCCTGCCATTCCCCAGCAGAGATAATGAGATTACATGTGCTGTATCACTCAGCCCAGAAACTTGTCACATTCTAATGAGTTCCTTCTCTCTGCCCACAGACACAAGTAAAATACCTGCTTCTTCTTCTCCTAGAAAGAGGGAAGCCAGCAGCCAGAAGCTCACTTGTGAAAACATGGGCACCCACCGCAGCATCCCATGGGTGCACCGTTCATTCATTGCTAGTTTTCCCTGTCACTTTGCATCACACAGGAGACAGAATCCCACAGGACCATTACTTGTTGCTGGGAAATTCAAAGTGGAGCATCTACCCCACCTCGGCCAGAAAGATATTTTCAGAATAAAACAGAGCTTGTCTTCCTTCCTTCCTTCCTTCCTTCCTTCCTTCCTTCCTTCCTTCCTTCCTTCCTTCCTTCCTTC
>VZRU01010620.1:155647-302312 GCA_013398155.1 Pedionomus torquatus
CCCTCTAGTCATCTTCGTGGCCCTCTGCTGGACCTGTTCCAACAGTTCTATGTCCTTTCTCTGTTGAGGACTCCAGAGCTGGGGCCGTATTGATGGCATAGTGCCACTGCCCAGGTGAAATTGTCACACAGTGCTTCTGCAAAGCTATAGTCCATGAGGTGTCATTTCGGGGTGTCCAAGAGGAGTGCCAGTGGGGCATACACCATGTGCTGATTCTCTGATTTGGAATAACGGTTGCCTTTTGTGAAAAAGGAAAAAAGTGCCTTTGTAAAAGTCACTGGGCTAAAATTCTGCCCTACGATGTTTCTGTGCAAATGGCATCCTTTGTTTTAGGTGGGGGAAGCCCTGCCACAAATAAAAGAAGAATACAGCTGCCCAGTTTTATTTTTTGTTGTTGGATAGGTCTACATTTTACTGAAGAGCTGGAAAGGTAAAAAATAGGTACAAAGGGATGGCCAATTTATGCCCTAGATTTTAAAGCGGAATAGCTCATTGATCTTGCCTGGTAGTTTTGCTTAAAATTCAGTGGTACAATATGTCTTAGAGCCTGAAGAGATGAGTGAGGATCTGTATAGCTTGTGTGAGATGAGGAGGAAAAGGGGAAAAAAAATAAAATATATCCCATTACTGTATAGAGTGGTTGTCTTTTCAATTATGGATGAAAAGATGAGTATGACCCCGAGGGTCTGGATGCAGACAGAATACAAGGCGGGAAGAGCCGTAAAAACAAGCAAAATCTTTACTAAGAGATGATTAAAAAGGAACATAAATGTCTGGAAGTGTTTTGAAGAAGGAAGCGCCATGGAGGGGGAGAAAATGATAATGGTGGAACATGGAGTAATGGCATTAAATTAACAAAAGGAAAAGGTCTGTTGAATATCAATAAAATACTTTCTGTTTTCCTGTGGCATCATCTCCCAAGGGAAGTTGCAGGAGCCCCGTCATTTGAGCCCTGAAAAATGACTTGGGACAAACCACAAGAAAGTGTGGTTTAAGGCACATTACTGTTCAGGGATGGAATTACTGACCTGGTTCTTCATTTCTCCCCCCTCACAGCCCGCTTCTCTGGGAGTATACAGCATTAATGAAAATAAAACAAAAGACAAAAGCAGTAGAGGATAGCTCTTGTTTATACATGAGTGGCAGCACCACGGCAGCAGAAGGAAGCACAAAGGCGCATCTAAACAGATCAAAAGGACTGATGATGGCCTCTAGCCCTTGGGGGAGGGAGATGCACAGAATAACTAAATAGAGGGAGGAGTGATAACAGGATGGGTATATGGGCTAGCCAAAGCCAGCCAGCACCCACCAACAGGCAGGTCCAGGGCTACATAAAGGCATTTGTGCCCTTGCGAGGTTTCTTCTGGAAGGGACTGCTTTCAGTCACACTGTACAGCTGCCATAAGGAGATGCAGTCCTAGCAATTCAGAAAGCATGTGGTTCTTGCACAATATGCTCAGAATTTTCCCTGAGATTAGTCTGCTCGGAGGTCTCATTCCCTTCAATTGGATGGAAATCTGAAGGTCCCGTGTGTCATCTAGCACCAGACATGGTAGGAGGTGCCGCTCACTCCTCCACTCACTAATGGAAAATGTAACTGAACAAAAGAGAGTCTCTGCTTTCCTGGGAAGAACTTTAAATATAAGAAATAAATTTTGTCATGGAAGTGTGACTGAGAGCTGAAGAACGAATCCACTCAAGAAAGTGAGAAGTCATACATTGCTTTAAAAGTAAAACAAAATAAAATAGTCATAAGGCAAATTGCCTCTCATCGGGATAGCAGAGAAAACTAATTTAATTTCTGTAATATAAGACAACAATGATTATTAAATCTCATGAAAATAAATTCAACCACCTTAAGAGCAGGCCATAAATGCTATATATATCATGTCAAAAATTACCATATGAACTTCAAATCTGTGCACCAATTCAAAATCTGATTTAACAAAATGCTGTTATTAAAAATCAATTGGAGAGCATTCCATTATAAAAACAAATGAAACCTTAACTCTACATGAAATAAATAATTTTTTCAAAGCCTAAGCAGAATGCATTAACTCAACATGCAATGATCTAAATTATGTATTAAACTCAATTATTTTTATTACTACTTTTCAATTAAGGTGACATGATTAACTCCATTCTTATTAAAGTCTCAGTTCTGATCCTATCTACATCTCAACTTTGGTGTCTTCTTGGGGATAAATTCTTCACAGGGCTATTGCAATCAGGTCTGTCCTCTGGATTTCTAACAAGAAAAGCACAAAAGTCTGTGGTAAAGAACAGAACAGTGCTGTGATTTAGCATATTAGAGAAGTGGTGCTTTCCACCAGGTTCGACAGCATTTTGAATGGAAGAGTATGAGTACCAAGGTTCAACAACTCAGTCACTCTGTTCTTACCCAGGTTCATCCTATGGCTGTATTTTTGAAATGGCCATTTTGTTTTTACCTTTTTTCTTCCTTAATCAAAAGATTTTTCATTCCTTAACCAAAGGTCTGATCCAGTTTGAAACGTAGAAACTTATTCTAATATGACATGAACTCTGAATCAGACTCGCTCATCCCGGTATAGGAGATCTCATTGATATTATCATCTGCAGTCATTGGACTGAGTTAATGCAATGAGTTATTTCGAAAATATTTTCTTATAACACCATCTTTATGCATATAGAGATCAAAATTAACGGCTCTGATTTTGGAATAATTTATTTATGTGGGTTTTTCATCTTGAAGTGTTGATCATTCTTTACATATTCCTTTTTCTAATGTAATTTCTCACAGCCAGAAGATGTGTCTTCAGCATTTATAAATTTTCTAATGCTTGTAAGATATGAAAGTTTCTTGGGAACACGTTTTTAGTCCTAGAGAGTCTTGAAGGGAGACTTCAGTACCACAGTGCATCAAAAAGGGGTCTGCTATAATTGAAAACCAGGCTTAGAAAATCTTTGAAAGATGTGGTCTGTGCATCCTGAAAAAACAAATATAAAATCAGAAATGTTAGTCAGGTCTCTTCTGGTGTTTCTCAGGGGAACCTTCCCTGGATTCCTACAATAGGCTTCAGACTTTTGCTGGAACGAGGACTACCGGATTTGACTCATTATCTACCTCCTTCACACACAGAGCTCCTGTTTGTAAATCAGGAGCACAGCCACCAAATGAGCCTTCACCGCCTGGGTGTCGTGCTCACACTCCGTGCTTATCTTCCATTGTGTCTGTGTCTTAGCAAAAAGGCTTTTTGTTTATTCCTTTGATGGATTTCTTTGAGCTTAAAGAAAGAAATTAATTTTACTTATTCCTTCATGTGATCATTAGAAAAGCTTTTAATGAACACAGTAAAACCCAACTAATTATCACAATGGCATTTAACTCTAAATAAAATTGACAGGAAGCAAGAATATGATACATATAATTTTGCACAGTTTATTAAAACACATCTATCACTTTTTTTTCTCCTAAAGTAACCTGATCATATTATTCTATGATAATTTAGCTAATATTTTTTTTGTGCATTTAATATTTAAGTGGCTTTTACTGATATTAAAGTCATAATGCATTTTATGGAAATTACCTTGCATTCTAATTACTTTTCTTGGTGAGGAATGGTAAATAGAATTATCTTGTTATGCTTGTTGTAGATGAAAGCAAAGAAATGTTTAATGACAAGGGGCTGCTAACAGGAAAAAAAATCCATATTCCTATGTTTTTTTCGAACGACTCCATTTTGTCATCAATTCAGAGATGCACAACTCCCAGAACCACTAGCAGGAATGAGGCACGTACACAAACAACAGAAAGGCTCTGAATGGCAAGTTGGATGCTTTTAATGTCAGCAATTACCTTTTTTTCTGCGGTCTGCCTCTCCAAACCTAGGCTGAGGAGAGTTGGAAGTAAGACAATGTGCTCCCTCAAGAAAGCAACTGCGTCCTTGAGCCCAACTGCCCCATGCTTTTAAATTAAGCCACTGATAGAAAGCTATAAATTGTATCTATAAAAATGGCTAGGTCAAGGCCTCAGTAAAAGTTAACCCCCTGGCTTGTCCTTTTTTCCCAGGGTCTATATGAAACATACTTACTGACTGGAAGAATAAAGACATTAATTGCTGGGAAATCGAATTTTCATCCCAACTCTGCTCCCAGTTACTCCACTGAAGTCCAAGGAGTGTCAGACTTGATTAGCATATCTGAAAATGAGATAGAAAAAAAAATTATGAAGCTTTATAAAGATGAAGGTGCACTTCAGGACACACGGGTCTCCACGGGGCCACTTTGGGCATGTCGTCTTTTGGGGGATGCAAGATGGAGTCTTGCTCCAGGGAAATCATGCTTCACTGGCCCTTGACATCTAGATGTCTGGACATCTCTCTGGAAATCAAAATGTGCCACGGCTCCTCCTTAGTTTGTATGACTTCATATCATCCAAAGAGCTGTTCCCAGAGCAGCTAAATGGAATGTGATGAAGCAGAGTACGAAGCAAAATTAGGCAAACAAGGAAGGAAAAAGTGAGTATTAACTCCCAACAAATGATATTTCAGATGCTGGTGGTTTTCTGTAAGGTTCCACAAATTTCGCTGGCTTAGCATTTTACCTGACGGCATATATGTTTTTCTTGAAGACTTTCTTTTGCACTGGCACTAGGGTTTCCTTGCTCCCACCAAGACCTACTCACATGGAGGCAACAGTTGTGCCATAAGTGATGTATTTTAAGGGCCAACTGGCTGTGGAAACTGTACAAAATTATTAGTTCAAAGTGCCTTTAAGCCAGATAGAGACACAGATCTCTTAATGGGACTTTCCTGTTCCACTTAAGTAATTTCCTTGTAGAGACAGTTTCAAAGCAAAACCATTGAGAGCAGATGAGGATTTGAACTCTGTTAACCTGGTGCATGGAAAGATGACATGGCTATCTTCAATCTGACGTGGAGGAAGGTCCTCCTGGAAATGTTCTTGCTGCAAATACTCATCTAGGTGGCAACATGGATATTTCTTGCCTGGTGAGTGAGAAGCGGCAATAGGAATGGGTGTGTGCCCTGTAGAAGGACATCTCTGAGGCTTTCCTTTAATCCAAAGAGATGATCACTTCGCTTTTCAACCTGCTCGTAATTTCAAGGGTCAGTATCTTCTGTTTTAGCCTCTCCAAATTCACCTGCAAGACAAATATTAAAAAAATTGTCGTTGATCTCATTTATTTTCTTCCTGTTCTAGTAAATTTGCAGTATCAGCCATTAAAAGAAAGTGGATGGAAAATGTAGAGTGAACCCTTAACTCACACTGAAATTGCAAATTCCATCTTAAGTACATTTTTGTATTTATAGGAGGGATCCTAGGAAGTTCTATGAATAATGCTTATTTCAAAATCTTCTAAGTCTTCCTTCCACTTGAAATGAGTTTTATTTTTAAAAAAAATTCCTTTTCAGCCATTTCTTTTTATTTTTTGAATGACAAGAAAAACAGTTCTTTACTCCCTTGTCATCACTGAAAACTCCACCTGTAGAGTCTACCACAGCAGTCTGATATACAAATAGATATATTCCCTTTTTTAGCCAAAACATTTTCTGCATCATCTGTCATAGCTGTACGTTCAATAATTACAATAATATTTCTCTGTTGCACTAAGGATCAGGTTATCTGTGCAGAATATTTAGAAAGGTCACATGTTATAAGATAAAGACAAAAATAAAGCCACCAAAGAACGTCATTAATATTTACTGTAAATGCATTATAACATTCTAGTTTGCCATTCACATTTCTCCCTGTAATGGAACATTTCTAAAATGGATTAAATCCTGATTTGATTTTACTACTGTACCTATTACAAATGCATTTAATTTTAAGTGACAAAATAAAATGTAGCATATGACATCCTTGTCTGATGTATAGCAGTTTCACCAGCAGTTCCCTATGAGATAGATCTCTCTTTTTTTTTTGGTGAAAACATTGTTGCTTGAGTTATCTCAACAGGGCCTTATATTCGAGGGGCACTACACCTTGGTCTCTTCACTTAACCAAAGATTTGCTAAACTGATCTCAGCCAAGAGGGCCAAAAGCGAGTCAAAGGAAGTTTAATTTGTTTCACGAGGCACAAAGAGTGCTCTCTCTTGCTGTGCTCCACCTTATTTAAATAGCCATAGAAGAAAAACGCATGCAGTGCTTTTGAAGGTCCACTGGAAGACTTGTCATTGGCTTTTAAAGACTCAGGATGAGCAGGGAAAGAACAAATGTGATGTAGCTTTGTGTGTCAAAGGCACAGTCTTGTTTTGAAGGTCACTGGGTATCTCACTGATGGATAACAAATAAATGAGTAATAACATTAACTGAATGATTGGGTTATGGGCATTATTCTTTCCAGAATCCTTCAGAGGCTTCAATGTGTTGACTTCAGCAAGGCAAAATCCTCTCAGGGCATCATGACCATTACGACCTCTTTTCTCTCAAATTACGTTAGCCCTGAATAACAATTATGGAAATTAACTTATTAGTGCAAATTGATACATGATGCTGGGCCAGCAGAATTGACTGTTGTGTATTATTTTATTTATTTATGCTGCAGCACCAGGTTGAGTGCAATAAACGAGACTGACTCGATCATTAATGTAGAGGGGGTTTAGCTTAGGAATAATAGAGGGATTCATCTGTCTGAGATTTACCTCCAAAACATCAAGGACTATTTTGGTGTTCTCTGCAATTTCCAATGGCTGAGAAGCAAAAGAAAGGGTTTCCACAACACAAAGCCCAAGAATTAAGAAATCACATTTGTTCTTTGAGCTTCAAAATGTAATCCTGTTTGTTTAAAATACTTTGTGCTATCGTCAAAGAGCAACATAGGTTTTCCCTCTTGTATTTGTTCACATCTTCTCTCATGTACCTGGTTTTGTACCAAAATTTGAGATGGAAAAGAGCAAACTGGGGGCAAAACCAAACACATAAGCCAAGGAGGGAGGAAGCTGAAATAAATGCAGGCAGAGATGGGGGGCTGCTGCCCTGTGTCTGGCAGCGGTGCTGGGGAGGTGCTGGGGGGCTTTCCTGACAACTCATGATGACCACATGGAGACCTCCCCATGCTGCTCCAAAGCAGGAGATGTCCCATCTGCCCAGTCACAGGGAAAACCCTCGCATCTCCAGGAGGGCAGCAGAGAAACCTCTGTGAGTGCCAAATCCCACCCCAGCAGACCTCCCGTGAAAGCCCACGTGCACAAACAACCGTGCCACATGAGCTTAACCCCAAAACCCAGCTGGAGCACCCTCTGACACAAAGGCCATGGTTAACTCACTGCTGCTTCACCCTCTCGCAGAAAGGCTGGGAGGAAAATCTGAAAGAGCATTAAGAAGCTTTCAAAGTTGGCAGTTGCTTTCAGATGCAAATTTCTGTCTGCAAGGTTTGAGATTATCAGCGATGCCATGGGACCGGAATGACCTGTCCTGAGCTTTGAATGAGGCACCTCAAATCAGCTTTGCCACCACCCATGTCATGATTGCACATGAGCCCTTCTGGCCTGCGTTGCTCCAATTAATTTGGGGGGAGCCCCCGAGGCTGAAGTATCTTTCCGTCAACTGTCTGACAAACCCTCATACATAATGAGGAGAAAACAAATTCAAAGTATGTTTACATGGGGGAGGGGAAGGAGAGGGATGGAAATGGGAGCTAAATTTCTCAGGGAAAAGTAAAAATGATTCTTTCAGCTTCCTTCATGTTACTGCATGGAAGTACAACAGCAGCAGTTGTAAAGCAAACTTTAATGATATGCCCAAATGTCACAGTTAAATCTCTGACAAGTTTCTACAATAGCAGCATTTTGATCTTTTTTTCTCTCTTTTTTTTTTTTTTAACTCTAGAGATTACAATCAAAAGCTTCCTTTTTTTTTTTTCACATTTCACATTAAAACCTTCAAATTTTAAAATTAAATCTTATCTGCAAATTAACAAAGCCCTTGTTTCAAAATTAAAATGGAGATAAGAAATACCTGTGTGAGTAAAAAAAAAACCAAAACAAAAAAAACCCAGAAAGCCTCACAAACCCATCTTTACATTAAAAAATAATTATCTCTGTAGTATTTGCATATGTCATGGAGTGTTTGGGGGAAAGTCTGATTGCTTGCAATTTTGCTTTGGTATCCAGATAAATAGCCAGGATAGATCTATCTATCCTGCCTGTGTATTGTTCTTACTGGCCATTTCAGCCGTTGCCAAGAATTTTGGGCCCAAAGATGTTTTGTGAATGCTCATTTTCCTCCAGCTGTCTGAAAGTTACCTGGGAGGAAGCAAGGGATTTCCAGAAGGGTTGGCAGTCCCAACTTCCCAAGTAACACGTGCAGCTGGAGCAGTGGTAAAGATGCCTTTGCAGCAGAGAACTGGACCCCAGATGCATGCAAAAGCATTAAATCAGGAGTCTCCAGAGAAAAATATAAAACGGAGCACCAAAGAGCCAGGCTCTGCTGGTTAGAGCTATAACAGGTTCCCAGCCTTAGAGCATGAGGCAGAGAGGCTATGACTGCTGGCTGGGAAGCTGCACGTCTGATTAAAATAGGAGGTGTATCTTATAATACAGACATGGAAATGCCCAGAAGTTTGGGATAGTTCCTGGAAAACATCTGTAGTGTCTGGGTACTGAGCGCTCCTGTCTGCCCTGCCTTCCCTGCAGGACCAGCAGGTGGATGTGAGACCCTGCTGTGTCCTGAGGCCAAGCCTGTCCCTTCCACAGCACAGGATGGATGGGCCACAGAAGGGAAATCGTGGGGAGCAGGCACCAGCAGCCACAGCTCAGCAACCAGCACCTTTAAAACAGATTCCCTGCTTACAGTCTGCTTATACCCACTTAAAAATTCACCCATTAGCCCTAGAGAGACATTTAAGGTTGATTTCTCATCCCATCACAGTCCACTCAGGGACCTGGGGATGTGAGGAAAAGAGAGGACCAGAAGCCTGCAGCTCATCTTGCAAGCATCGACACCTGATGAGGGCAGGAGGAAAGCTGCTGGCCACGTCTGCTGGCTCATTGGGCTGCAGGCTGGCAAGCAAACCTGTTGTGGGAGGGACAAAGGAGCCTGTCAGCATCACTGAGGCAGGAGCTGGGCAGCTGACCACAACCAAGCAAAATCCCCAATTCCTGCAGAAGAAGCAGCTGTAGAAACTTATTAGCCCCTCTTCCAGCCTCCAAAACCTTCTGGGTTGGGCTACCGCTGGGCTTCTTTGTCCCCAGAACAAGGGTGGGGACAAGTGCCTATGTAAAGCAGCACATAGCAACCCCTCCTGCTTGCTCGAGAGGGGCACAGGAGGGACAGAGAGAGAGAGGGGAAGTAGGTTCTGCTGTTTGGTGGTTGCCCAGGGCGGTGTGGTAGCTTTCTCATTAATTTTAAGCTGTCAGAAACTAAAACCAACCAACCACAAACCAAGGTTTTTTTCAATCCTGATAAAGAGATGTGCATCTGCTGAGGAGGAATTCCAGTGAGCTTAGACTTCTGTTAAAATTGAACTTCTCTTCTAACATCTCAAAGATCTCTGGGCTCGCTCTGATCTCGGCTGGAACTCAGCTGAGTCCCACTAAGAAAAACAGCAGCATAAAGTGGAAAGTTTATGTGCAAGGAATACCCGTACCAGGTATTCCTTGCTGATGCCTTTTGCTGTCTTTTCTTCTTCAAAGAGATTTCTTGCAGATTCATAAAAATTTCAGCCTCCACCGAAGTCTGCCTTTCAAAAACCCCTGTTACTGTTTAAAGCCGATGGTCGAAGTTCAGTGTTAGTTTGCAGTTTTATGGGGAGATCCACTGCTCTGTGTCCTTCCTGTCCCTGCAGAGTCTGAGTTTTGTCTATTTTAATTTTAGTGGTACCACTGCAAATCACCAAAACCTGCAGGAGGAGCAGTAAATGTGTTAGTACAATATAGGTTAAATTTTTAGTATTCTCATACCATGCAGGTGTTTATACCAGTATTCAGTTCCTCACGGATTTCATTACAGGACCACGTAATTCTGACACCTTTTCCCATCTTTTTTTCTATAACTCTCATTTTTTTAGGATATGGATTGGGCATCAGCACATGCTTCCATAGAGCTGGCACCAAGTGTCTCCGAGTAAGTTGGTCTCATTTACTTGGGCTTCACATACCACCCTTAGAGTAGCAGGAAAGCCAAGCCTAACACCTCCTAGTACAGCAAACATGGATTAATTTTGTATGCAGAGGCGTTTAGAGGTGTTCCCATGGTTGCTTACGCCGCATAACTCCTATGCCTGGACCCCATGGAGGAGTGATGTGGCTGCAGGGCACCCCTTGTCACAGGGGGGTAGGGGCTGCCCTCCTGAAACAGGGGAAAAGAGTCAAGAAGTTGGAAAATGAGAGTTCTGACCCGAGGACCTGACTCCAGTTAATGGATTTAGTACTAAATGAAAGTTATTGCTAATCTAAGAAAGTGGAAGACAATTTTAGCGATTAATGAGAACAAGTATGAAGTAATTATTTCTCGTCTGTCTTAACGAGGGAGAGCAAGGGATGTGCCAATGGATTACCTCTTTATGCTCCCACCTTCACTGGGATGAAGCTCCGTGTTGAAGCACAAAAGATAATAAAGGACAAGATGGAAAAATAACCTAAAAATCTAAAAATTGAGGACATCCATGAAAGCCAAGTGTTTAATAAATTTAAGTTACACAAATGTTTGGCATTGGCTTTGTTTACATATTTTTAACACATTCAACATGATCTTGATTTGAGGAGGAACAATGAAATTATAGCGAGTAATTTATTGATAATAAGCTCTGTCTGGTTTTTGTAATTAAAAAAAGTGATTAAGAAAGGCTAAGTCATTAATGCATGACCTGCTGCTGCTGGGATATGCACAGTAACCCACAATTTATAAACTTTTGGCAGAGGGATTTATTTACTGGTTCTTTTTCCAGAAACTTTTTTTCTTTATGGTATTTAGAGTATGTGAGTAAAGATAGATAAATATTATGAGCAGAGAGGAGCAATCATTCTGATAAATGCCAGTGGATTTGTAAAACTAGAGGCATTACAGAGAGGGGACAACTGCTGAATCTTGTAGCTTAGCTACTTTGTCTTTTGCCAGGTTTATTACCCCAAGGGAAGATGGTTAGGTCTGGCAAGCTGTTAGGTAAGCCCCATAGCTAAGCCCAATGCTCAGGCTCTTGTCTTCAGTCTCAGAAAACACTCAGTTTATTCCAAGTTTCTTGATTTGTGTAACCACTTTCCAGTTCCCAGCAAATGCAGAAGCACCAGCAGAGGATGTGGCAGGTCTTGTGATACAGAGAGAGCAGAAAACACAGCAGCTTCTTTCCCCCCGTGTCACAGGAAGGCAAAGGCTGGTATCTCAACGTCCCAAACATGACAGAGTACTTGAAATAATACTTAATATCGCATCTAGTACATGATCTCAGGTAGGTCTCCAAAGCTATTGAATGTTTCATGTTTTTAAGTGAGATATGTGTACCAGCCTGGGCTGGGAGTCTGCAGGAGGGAGAAGGTTCCTGCCTGTCTCTGTGGGATGGAAGCCAGAATCCTGAATCAGCTGCAGCAGCTTCAGTGCGGAAAAATATTGATTGAAGAAATTATTTGCATGCAGAAGACCATTGCTCTTTGAAATTCAAGTCATTTATAACTTCCAGAAAAGCATTTGAAAATTAATTTTTAAATTTTGTCACAAGGCTTACTTTTTCAATTGTTTTACCTTTTATTGCAAGGCATGAAATACGGGGAAAAGTCTCTCCTACTTTTATAAAGAGTAAACAGAGTAAAGCAGACATCTCTAAATATACAGATATATCAGTAGATATAGAAAATATAGATATTTCTACTAGGTAAACATATCTCTCCGAGTTCTTTATCAATGAAAGCCAAACCACATTTTTCAAGAGAGCAAGGATTTTCAGATCTAGTCTAAGTAGAGATGGATTTAGGTTTGGGAGTGGATTATGTTGGAACTGATGCTGTAGTTCTCCATACCCACTTTCAGAGCAATTTGGTGCAGAATTTTTCATTAACTGGAGATAAAAATTATTCTCTGCTACAGCGAAATCGATTAAGATCTATCAAACTTCAGGCAAATCACTTTCTGCTTGGTGATGCCACCCAAGAACAGCCAGAGGCTTTTAAATTTATTATTACCCTTGCTGAGCAGCAGCATGGCTCCTAGATTACTCTTACAAAAATTATGAAATTATGTCAACAGAGGCCTTATATTTTCCTGCACAAGGATACCATAGGAGATAATGAGACAATACCAGGAATCAAAGCTTTTGCTTTAGAAAGATTTACAGCTGCTGCTTCATACCATAAGTCAACACTGAATAATTAAAAGACTTGTAATTAAAGGCTAATTTAGTATTGATTGTGTCCTAGAGCAAGGGGGCCAGTTCACTCTTCTCACACCATCCTGTTCAAGCTTCATCAGCCAGACAGCGAGAGTGCAATTATCCCAAGTAGCCGCCAGCGATGGGGCAGCATCTCCTCCAATCCATTACTGTGGGCTCCAGGGGTGTGTTAACAGGAGGATGGAGCAGGCTGGCAGTGGGGGGAGAAGTGGTTATCTTACAAGATCTTCAGTATCAGACATCCCCTCAGACCACTCCATGCTCCAGAAGCAAACATCAAGTTTATTTAATTTGGGAAAGTGAGGCCGTGGGATACTTCATCGGTCCAGATTTCTCCTGGCTTCTGCTCTCCCTCTCTTTATGCTTCCTGTGATGGACCATTTTGGAGTGAACACCTTTCTAAGGTGTCTATTAGGGGGTTGTTCCCTCCATTGTTTTTCAGAAAAAGAGTTCAAATACGTCTGACTGGAGGAATAAATGAGAAAAGGAGGGCCGTGTGTCCCTGCTCTCCAGCCTACACACCTGTCTGCACCTACACAGCTGCACATAATTTAGCTAGACTTTCTGAAAGCGGAGGATTTCAGCTTGCCAACCTGCACAGAGAACTTAATCATCATTGCACTGATGAACAGGAAAAGGCCATGTATTGCAATGTGGCAAAGGCAGCTGTCAAAATTCAGGAGGTCACATTTCTTTCTATGACATCTTGATGATCCTCCGATTAAATTTCACTGTCCCTTAAGCAGTATATTGCCACCAATCAATTGATTTTTTTTTTTATTCCAGAATCTCATATGCCTCCTGTATGCATCATATATCATAGAAATTAGGTCATATTTAATATACTGAATCATAAACATTAGAGATGGAGAATCTCATTAAGTCATCAAATTCATTCCTTTGTCAGTGCAGAGAAGTTCCCACATAGAATAGAATTTATATTTAACATAACACATGTTCAACCCTCAAATGTTTCTTTTTAGTGGATATTCCACAGAACCCATTTAGTCCTTGCTATCAGTGATTTTTTATGATAATCTGAATTTCCTTGTTGAATCTTCTTTCCACAACTTTTAATTAAATCTCTACGTTGCTATTTCTAGCTGCAGGAAAGCAGCATTTGCAGGTAATAATCATACACCTTCTTTCCAGCCCTGTTCAAAATATTAAAAGATGGGGCTAAATATGGGAGCAGCCTTGTCATATCCATTTGCCAAGATCTCCAAATACCCTCCATTTTTGTTTTTCCAATAATGATTTTTTTATTATTATTTTTTCAGATGTTCCTAAACTGAAATAATCACTTTTCATTCTAAAACCAGCTTTTGCTTAATGGAATTGTTAATTACTTTCCAGTGTTAATTATCATGAAAAAAAAAAATAAGCCTAAGATTTCTTATAAAATCTATCACTTTTTAAAAAAAAAACCCTAAGATTTGGAACCAGAACAACAAAATATGTATTTTGAACTCTTTCAAACATTGCAAATCAATTCTGCAGACATGGGACAGCTGGTGTGGCCTCACTGCTGCTGAATAAAGGGGAAGGACCACCTACCTTAGCCTTCTGACAATGCTCTGCCTAATGCAGCCCAACATATCATTACCCTTCTTTATGGAAAAGGCACATGGCTGGTCCTAAATAACTTGGTGTCCACACGGACCCCCAGGACCTTTTCCACAAAGCTGTTTTCCAGCTGGATTGCCCCCAGCATATATTGGTGCATGGAATTGTTCCTCCTCAAGTGCAGAACTTCACTTTTCTCAACACTAAGCATCATGAGTTGCCTGTCAGCCCATTTCTCCAACCTGCCATGGCCCCCCTGGGTGGCAGCACAACCCTCTGGTGTCTCAGGCACTCCTGCCAGTTTTGTGTCATTTTCAAAATTGATGAGGGTACGCTGATGAATGTAGATAACCTTTTTGGGTTTTGCAGAGTATTTGGAGTATAAAGAATGAGTCCGGAGAGGATGGCCTATTTATGAATTTTGATAATATAGATCACTTTCTCTTAGGGCTTCAGACCACCTTATCAGAACCTTTGGCTGGCAGCCAAAGGGCAATTTCTGACCAGTTTCACTAATTTTCCCACTTGCAGCAATGTCACCATCCTGCTTGACCTTTCAAATCAATTCATCTTGAGATACATTATTGACTAATTTCCTGAAATTCAGGTGAAATGTGTCCATTTTTAACCTTGGTCCTTCCTTACTAACTGAAATTACCTTATCCTCTGGTACTAACATGGCCATTAGTAAGCAATCAAAATTCTTCTCCAAAGGCTTTTCGATTTTATTTGCTCTTTCCACACTGAATTCAGTGATGTATTTCATCTAATCCTGGTGCTTTGTCAACTTTTTAATAGTACTGAGAGCTTTAATTGCCTTATTATCTTCTCTACTGCGGTGAGGTTTTTGTCTTTAGCATTTCTATTCCCCTCAAGGAAAACATGGACTCTGGGATATTACACGTCCTCCATTTCCTGGGATGAAGAAATTGCTCAGACCCTTAAGGATATCTACTTCATCTCTCAGCAACATTTAATCTATCATGGCCCCTCTTTATCTTCCTAATAAATTTGCTTCTGAGGCAGTAAAAGCTTCATCATCTGTGCTCTTCAGACACAGCAGCGTCCTGTTGCTTGGCCTCCTTTCCCTCTTTTGTGTAGCCAGAAAAGCTGAGATCTCAGGGCTAAAAAGCCAGAGAGTGTTTTGGGTCAGGGCTCTGGTCTGAGGAGGAGAGCACTCTGCTAGGAGAAATGAACCCTGGCCTCTGCTGCTTGTTTTTCCTAGAATGCCTGAGAAAAGAGGAAAGCTGCCCAGCCTGGAGGACTTGACACTATAGCAAGATGAAGTACCTGTCCACCTTTCTGTGGGTGGGTGGCACTGGGGATCAGGGCAAAGAGGTACCTTGTTTTCAAGCCCAGGCTCTTGCTGAAAGCTTAGTTTCAATTGCCTCATTATGCTGTCCTCCAAAGCATAGGCACAAGATGGGTTCAGGTGACAAGAAACAGAACAGCTACTTTGGTGCTGGTGCTCTGGATTACTGGCTTTGCTGTAGCCTGTCTCAGTGTGGGTGGCAAACAGCTTCCCTGGCTCTTCCCCTCGTCTGCCCATTGCTGGGACCAGTGGCAAGGCCCCAGTTACCCTTGTCCTCTTGCCTCCCAGCTGCAGAGGAATGTCTTTGCTCCAGCTTTGTCAAAACTGAATCATAGAATGGTTAAAATTGGAAGGGACCTTAAAGAACATCGGGTTCCAACCCCCCTGCCATGGGCAGGGACACCTCCCACCACACCAGGTTGCTCAAAGCCCCATCCAGCCTGGTCTTGAACACCTCCAGGGATGGGGTATGAGCTTAGACTGTGACAGGCAATTCCCTCCCAGACCAGACACCGCAAAGAAACTGCAGACAGGGAACTGGAGGGCTAACGTGTGAGAAATTCAGGATTAAAATCTTCTACCGTCTTGCAAATGGATGTTGTTTTATTCACCCAGCTTTCCCATCATATACTCCAGATTACACACTCGCTCTCTGTGTCACCTGCAGACAGCTCTGCTGAGCTGAGAATAAAGAGATGAATAACATCACCCCCTGAACACAGCCATGAAAATCATACATGAAAGAAAAAAGCATATTCCTGCTCAGAGCTATATTAACTGCAACTTTCATGTTATTTATGTTTTGCCTCAGATACACACATATGCCAGCAGAAAAAAAATAAAAAAATCTAGTACTTCTAGTAAATCTACTGCACTCTGTTGTAAGCTTGGAAAAAAGGTGTTGATTGATTTGCTCATCTGAGTTATTTAGAAAGAGCTGAAAGCTGGAGGGCTGTTAGTTTCAGCTAAAGCAAAGTACTTTTCCCCCTGAATAAAAACATTTAATTTAAGAGGTCTTGGTGTTTGTGCACGTATTCGTGTTTCAAACGCAGGAATTCAATGTCAGCAGAGTCAGAGCTTCAGCTAGGTTTGATGGCAATAGCAAAGTCAGTACGGCCCCATTGATTTATGCCACCTGAGGAACTGACCCAGAGCTGTTACTTTCCACTGGACGTCACATAAGAGCTATAAACAGATTTCTGAGTGCACAGAAAAGAAAATTCAGGGTGGAGAGTGGCTGGAAACCAGGAGCTGTGTTTGAAAAGAATGCTCTGCTCTTTTACAAGTACACCAATCTTTACCAGACACTCCCAGTGGAAATTAGGTTATCTGGGCATCTAATGTCCCCTGTGTCCCAATTGGAAGCTGAAAAAAAATAAAAAAAAGATCCTATCAATTTGAAGACCAGGCTTGTCTTTGAAAATTGTTCTCTGTCTGCTGTTACAAGTGATGTCTAAGATTGCAGGAGCAAGAAGAATTTCCATTTTCTTGACAACAGCTTTACTGTGGCTTGCAGAAAAGCAGTTTCTGTGCATTGCCCTAAAGCTACCACATCGAGGGCTGAACAATTTATTCAACTATTTTCACTTATTTTCAGTAGCTTTTCTGTGCCATCGACAACCAGTACAAACCACTGTGGTAGCAAAGAGACTATGGGTGAAATCGGTGAGTTACAAACCCCAAAATATCCCATCTTGTGAAGAATTTGGACTTTCAAACTAGATCTAAGCCTTATAATTCAAATCTGGGTTGTAATGAATGTACTTGCATGGATTCTAGCAGATGCCGGTGGTTTGTAGCTGAGGCAATTTGGTCCAGTTTAACTTCCTGAATTACAGATTTTGAGAAGATTTGACCATCTCATTTTGCAGTGGCGCTAAATAACCCAAAGAGCCTTGTCTGTCTTTCCGCCTCCATTAAATCTGCAAACACTTTAAACCTGACTTTTCACTCTTAAACCACCTCAGATAGACAGAAAGGGTCCCACCTTCAGTCAGGTTAAATCCACATCGAAACACTAGGGTGGAAATACTGTGCCTCCATTTCTGATGGATTGTTTTACTGTTCATAAAGAACCTGCTTTAACAAGGTAGCCCTTCCTTTTGGATTAGTAAATTGTTCCACAGAGTAACACAGACTAGTGGGAAGCACCTTCCTCCGGTGGAAATAGGTGCATCATAGTAAAAGTGGAGAATTTTCTGAACCTCTGCTGCTGCTTCAGAGGGGACAGACGTTGGTCATTCAGCCCTGCAAAGATGTAGCCTGCTATTCCACCCCTTATCAGTTTTGCATCCTATGGTAAATAGTCTGCTTCAGTTGGTATTTTCAAATAAACAGGAATTCATGCTAAAAAAAACTAAAAAGTTGGGGGTTAACAAGTAGTTCCAGGGTTATCCTAGAGGTATCTGAGTACTTATAAACAATATAACCAGCAAGCGGTAATTTAAAACAAACCAAAGTCAGTGAAAATTTTCACAAACCAGTGTTTCAGTACTTGAGTGGTTGGGATCCCCCAGTCCCCGGAGCTAATCAGTCCCGTAGCTTCAAACTGAAGGCATTACTTTGGCCACTGCTTGTGGCTGCTGTGTCCCTATAATAGGCAGGTGAACTGATATCTGGGACCCAAGAAGATTAGGACTCAACCCAATTTAATATACGAAACACATCACCTCCAGGAATTGTGGATGGGATTTAACTCGCTTTTTGAAAGGCACAATTGGTATCTAATCTACAGCTTCAAACCATGTTCACTGTCACGGCACGTTGAGTGCTTTAACAGGTTGGCTCTGTCTGTGTGTGTGTGCCTTGAAATTTCAGCGAGCCCAGCTGATCAGATCAGCGTGTTCACAGGCAGCAAGCAGCAACATGTTATGAGACTCGAGATTCCTTATCATCCTTCATGGGGATTACTTTCAAGGCACCAAGAACTGCTGTTAAATAAAAGGGTAGTAACACCTGTGAACAGACAGAAGACACGCTTACTGCTCCAGACGAGAATGTAATTGTTAATGAGAGGGGCAATGATGTCCACTCAAGGTTTTCCATCTTCTCAATGATGTGTTGAGAAAGGACACTGCAGATGTCAGCTGATAGTAGAACTGACATAGTATTAGAGAATAGCTGATAGTAGAACTGACATAGTATTAGGCTGGGCTGTCGTATTCTAATGAGATAAACCACCAGAGTTTCCGTTTCTCAGACACCTGCTCCACACGTGTGTGGCAGGTACAGCTCCTCCTCACAGCATCCTGCAGTCGGAAGAAAAGGGCAGAAAGGGGTTTTGTGCTTTGAAGCTGTCTGGAATTTTGAAGAGTACCAGGAGAACTGAAGAACTGGATGCAAAATTATAAAGTTCTGGATTAAATATTTTCACGTGAGTTTTAACCAGAAGTTTTGCTGGTCATTAAAATCCCATCACAAAGATTTAGCAAAGAGTTCTTCTTCTCCTTTTAGGAGGGCAGGGTTCAATCATATACCTGTATCTGGCTTCTCTGACTGGACAAAAGGGAGAGTACTGCCATGACTGTATGTATGGCGATGTGTATGATGAGACAGTTCATCATAAATGAGACAGCTAGTAGCTGTTGAAAGTTGCATCTTTGTATGATGCCAGTCATGTCGTTGTGTGGTAACAAATCCATAATGAGGAAGAGATCGTTCTCCGTGTTATGCAAATCAAAAAATTATGTGTCCCATAATTATATTAATTATATAATTATATTNGATTAGTATTATACAATTCATTATATAATTATAATTATATATAATAAATATATACAGTATATAATATATAAAGTAAATATAATTATAATTATAATAATATATATTCTTATATAAGTATAATAATTATATAATTATATTCCACATAAATATGTGTCCCCATACTGGCTCAACTGGGCAAGGTCTGTCAAACAGGGGCACCTTCCCATACAGGAACCAGTAGGTCTGATGCAAAGCCAGTGAGTGGGAAGTTCAAAGTGAAGATAAAAGGAGGCAGTTGTTCACGAGGAGTGGTAGTTTAACAGAAGCAGCTCTTGCCACAGAATGTCATGGATGCTGAAAGCTGAAGGGACACTGGACAGACGTCCCCAGAAGACATATCCCTTGAGTGTTCCTAGATCCACAGAAACTGCTTCTGCTTTGGAAAGACTCTGAGCTGCAGGGGCTGAGAGTTAGGAGGTATTACTTGGGGAAACATTAACTGCTTTTCCTTTTCTGCTCTTCTCTTCTCTTCTTGGTCTACCGGGGCTGGTGGACATCCAATCTGGTTTAGAAGAGACACTTTTTCTCAATTTCTCATGTAGTGCACATTAGCCACATTAATAATCACTTAAAACCTTCTAGTCCTCTGGGAGATAGAGCACAAAAAGAAGTTAAAGACAGCCATGACGTTTCTGAGCCAGCTCCAATTCAAATACCAGATGTTCCTACTTGCTTTGAGATCCTCATCCAGTTACTATAAATCATTCACTCGGTTTTCTACTGTGCACCTAATAAAGTCACAATAATCAGGATGTAGGAACAGGGTTCATGAAAACACAACCACAACAGCTTCATGGGTAGCTTATTGTGTTTGAATGTCTTGTATTTAGAATGGATGGTTCACTGGACCATCAAATTCAAGAAATATTCAACAATACGAGGACTCTAGGCAAGCAGATCACACTGTTATCTCAATCACAGCCAAAGCAGCCTGTAAAGGTAATTTCCCAGCAAAGGATAAGGGCAGGAGAATGAGGACATCTCTCCTCCCTTGCAAAAGAGGCAGAGAAGCTTCTAAAGACTCCAGTTTTGTGGGACTTCAACTTCTGAAAGACTCCAGGGGCTCTGATCTTAATTCCCATCTAAAAGAAAGCGTGACAGGATTTGTCATCTGTCAGGCAAGGCAATTCTGTTACCACAGCTGTCTCAAAAAGTTAAACCAATCTGTCATTATCTTGGGAAAAAATAATCTTGAGGACCAAACGGACTAGTTCTGCTCTACCCCTTCTGTTTTTCTCTTGTCTTGTATTTGGATATATGATCCCCTCCTGCAAGGTATGCCCCACTGAAGATGTACTTGTAGAAACCAATGTGCTTAGCAGAGTCATCTCAAGCTGCCTGTTGTCTTCTCATATACGCTGTAGCTCACATTATTGTTCTTTTTAAATGCCCCACTTACTCAGTGCTGAACTGTAACCGGACAATTCATCCTGGCTAAACTAAGTAGGATAGTTGCACACACTGCAGCCTGCCTGTCACAGATCATCATTATGATATTAATGACCATCTGTAAGCAAAGTACATGGGCAGGGTATTATTAGCACCAGCAATTTAGCCACGATGCTTTTTTGTCGACATGAATGCAGTTTAAATTAAACTGCAGTTGGCAACAGCTGAAGAAGCTTTTACTTAGCCTGTAATGAGCAGATTCCAGTTTTCTCACAAAATCCATTCCTTCAATAACTACTGGCGAGACGATTGTGGAGTTGCAAAGACCCTGTGCCTGCATCATCTATTTCTGTGCTGTTGACTGGAAGAGCTCAGCGGGTTTGAGATCAGACCCTTTCCTTCCCTTCCTGGGAGTGAAATATGGGTTTTGCTTTTGTGTGAATCCGAGTTCTGCCTGCTGTACTTAGGTTATGCCAATTTGAATGAAAATGCTTCTACCGTTTCTTTTTCTTTTCTGAAGCCAAGTTTTTTTAAGCTGAAAACCTGATTACTAGAATACAGTACCCCCACCGTAGTGCGAATTAGTTGCCCACTGTGCAGCTTTGCAGCCAAGGGAAGACATGAGAGTCAGTCTCTGGGGATCTAGTACTCCAATTCATTCTGCTGTTTGTGTCTCTGAAACCCTCCAGAGTACAATCCAATGACCATTGAAGCCAACTGGCATTGAACTGTGTCGTAAATCCCAATCTAATGATCAACAGGGTTTAAAAATCCCTTGACAGGGGAAAATTCTGGATGTTTCTGCTGCAGTGACGAAAAAAAAAGGTTTAACAAGAGCCATGGCTGTATGCACAGGAGGAGAGAGGTGGGAGCAAGAAGATGGTTTTACTTCTGCCTCTGGCTCTGGTCAGGTTAATGCTGAAAGACAACGTACAGTTCTGGCATCCCTGATTTAAAGATAACTGGAAAATCGGGGAGCCCCAATGCAGAACCAGTGGAATTATTTAAGGATAAGTACAGCAAGGATGCCAGAACCAGTGGAATTATTTAAGGATAGGTACAGCAAGGATGCACTGCTGTGGCAAATGTGCCTTCACTACTTCAGGACAAAACTGAATGCCTTTACAGGATTTAGCAGAGGTACATGAGAGGTATCTGGGATCTGTGCAGGGTGTGAGACCTCTTTTGTCCTCGTGGCTTTAAGCTCAGTGAATCTGAGAGGTACAACAGCCACGCTACAGGGTTCATGATCAATAAACCTATTTTCCCAGCTTTCTGAGCAAACAAAATCCTGATTGAATCCAAGCAACACAATGATGGCTTGCACAGAAGCAATGAGGCAGCTGATTTCAGTTACAGGAGTATTGCCTCAAAGTGAATTTGGGGAGGTTGTTAATAGGCCTCTGGGGTGCTTGCTTGAATGTCATGGGAAGTGGGGTTTTACTTAAAAAAAACGTATGCTGGACATGACATACACTTTATTGGAGTTTTCAGCATGAAGTAATTTAAGGATTGCAGGCCAACACTGGATCCTTTTTCTTTTTCTTTTTCTTTTTCTTTTTCTTTTTCTTTTTCTTTTTCTTTTTCTTTTTCTTTTTCTTTTTCTTTTTCTTTTTCTTTTTCTTTTTCTTTTTCTTTTTCTTTTTCTTTTTCTTTTTCTTTTTCTTTTTCTTTTTCTTTTTCTTTTTCTTTTTCTTTTTCGACTTCATTTTCGACTTCTTTTTCTTTTTCGACTTCTTTTTCGACTTCTTTTTTGACTTCTTTTTCTTTTTTGACTTCTTTTTCTTTTTTGACTTCTTTTTCAACTTCTTTTTCTTTTTCGACTTCTTTTAGTTTTGATCTTTTACTACTTTTCCCATTTTTTTTTCTTCTTTGTTCCCAGTCTGTTTCTTTTGATTGATGTTGATATGGACATTATACCAGTTTACTATTCTCCTGTTTCTTGTCTTGGCATCCAGTCCTTGCCATTCCTGAAGACATTATTGTTTTGGGTGGGGTTTGTTGTTTTTTTTTTTTATTATTTTTACTCATTATGGGTGTTGTATGGGTATGTTACTCATATTGTTGATATATGCAGCATGGAGTTTCCAAAGCCCTCAAGACATTGAGGGTTCCCCTGTTTCCTAACCCTAGAAATGATTTGAAAAACTTTCCTTTATTCTGAAGGGTTTTTATTTAACATTCCTATGTTAAGCACACAATATATATAATAAACAAAATATTGCCTGTGTAATTTCTATATGAAAAGTTCATAATTTACAGTAAAATTCTAAATATCTGTTGATGTATAGTACTAGGTAAGAAAGAATTAAACATAGCCAAAATATTTCCATAAAGAGAGGGGAGGGAAAGTATTAATCTTCTCATTATAAAATTCCTTTATTCTCTGACCAGCTGGCTGGAACTTTTGGGAAGAACATACAGATAATTTCTGGTGTTTCACCAGCATTGCCACATATTAGAAACACTTAGCACAAAGTGGACCCAGCAGAAGGGCTGTTAGAAAGCTTCCAAAATAAATGTCCAGTGGATTTCTGGCCAACTGCTCGGTTTGACCGTGATTAAATCCCTTCTTATTTGCTGTTGCTGAATGTGTGTGCCACAAGTCTGTTTGCTTGGCATTATTGCTCTGGAATACTTATTCTCTAAGCGATAATAATGTTTGCCTTCACGTGTGGAAACATATTAATAAGTGAAGTAGAGCATAAGCTGGTTATTATATTAGGTCCTTACCTTGTGTTGTTTACTCTTCTTGTATTTAAAAGTCTGAGTTGTCTAATTACGCAGCAGTGAGAGTTGTTCTTCGGTAATCAGCTACATAGTCTAAATAATTAACACGAAATAGGCTCATGATAGGTTTGTAGAGGAAACATAAACTGGTACATGTGCATATGGCACCATGTAACAGTGCATTAGCAGAAATCAGGACTTGCTCTGATTGGCATTTTGGCTGTCATCTGGCTTGTAAGTAACACATTATCCTATTCCCCCTAATTGGGGAGTAGCTACTTTTGCACTAGGCTGCTCATGACAAATCTCTTACACTGGAATAAGGAGGGAGGTGAGGGTGTATGTTTGATGTTTCCTCTGTTAGTAAGTACAACTGCCTCAGGACCTTCAGGTCCAAAGTACACTGTTATAGGGAATATGCCGTCCCCTTCCAGTTCTTGGGGAATTCAGATTTGAGAAACTGTCAGAGCGGGAAGAGCTGAACGCTGGTTGGAATAGCAACGAAACAAATTTTGCTGCCCTCAACCACAGTATCACGACACCATTCTTTTAAAGATGCAGATCCCAAAAGTTCATCTTTCTTGCTTACTCCAGCCTGGCGAGGGAAGGTTTGTGGGAGCACACAGACAGGAAGGACAAAAACTTGTTCAGAAACAGATTGGACTCTAATTAAATTCAACAGCAGGCCTACACACAACTGCTATTATCAACATATTTTTCCAGAGGTTGAAAGCTTTTTTATAGACACTAAACTAAAATTTTTCGTTGTTCATTCGTCTTGTGTTAGCATTGTCTTTTAGCTAAAATAACATTTTTCCTAGAATTTGCCTAATCATTCTTCTGCCGTGAGTATCTTGGGGGAGAGTGAATTTACCCCCTTCTTTATTCTGTTCTGGCTTATACAGATTTGCAAAATAAAGCCTACATCTTTCAATCTCATCTCATAAAATATGTTCTCCTTTAGCTGACCTATTTAGTGCATCCACTCCTTAAATTCAATCTTCAGACTGAGTTCTCGGTGGTGCCTTGCACAGTGCTACACATGCTTCTTCCTTAATGTTGGGAATGTCCTAATGGCTACTGTCTATTATTTCAGCTGCTCTTCTTCTTCTGTTCAGAATACATTAATCACTCATTAAAGAATGATTTTTTTCTTCTTAAACCCATGAACTTTTTCCTCTTTGTTGTGTCCAGCTCATGAGCCCTCTAATCAGCTCTCTCATCGGTCTCCATATGCGTGACATGCACTTTGGCTATGAAAGCACATTCCATTTCTAGAAATTTTCATACCACTACAATTCTTTCTTTGTTTTCCTGTGTCTTAGTGATGACTCTCAACCCTGTGTCATCAGCAAAGGCTCCCACTTTTAGAGCCAGACCACCTAGTGAAAAGTGGTCCCAAGACCTTTCCTTCTGGAACTTCACTAATAACTTCCTCTAATCCATTGCCATAACCCCTTCAGTCAGTTCCTCAATAATTAAATGTTTTGCTTTCATCTCCAGCATGCTCAGTTTAACTAGTAACTTCCCAGGCACTAAGTTGAGGGAACATTTCTTCCTAAAGAAAAAAAACAGCTATGTCAATAAGAGAGAAGTCTGAGTTTGATAAAACCTACTTGCAACAAGATTCGTTGTTTCTTCTTTTTTTTTTCTTTTCATGCAGAATTTATTCTAAAGCATTGGATGTACTTGATCAGAGCATTTGACCTCCAGTTGCTAGTTTGCCCCTTTCCTTTCTCTCTCTCTCTCTCCCCCCCTTTTTACTTATAGAGACACACAATCATAAAGGTATGTTAATTCTAACTTTTGGCCTTTGTTCTTGAAATTTCATATTCCAGTTCTCTGAGATCCAGCATGGGTGAGCACTGAGTTCACCCAAGTTCCATCTCCAGGTTTTGTCATTTCCATTAGCTCAGCCAAGACTCTTTAGAAAGTCTATAATTTCAATTAATAAAACGATAGAGCTGGAAGGGAATGTTCATCACCTAATGTCCCTAACATAATCATCTATACCTACATAATTCTTGACTCTCATTCATCCAACCTTTCCTATACATATTGTTTTGAAGATTCAATAGCATTGTCAGAAAATTTACTCCAGAGTTTTTCTGTCTTTTCCATTAAAGTTTCTGTTGTGTCTAACACGAATATTCCTTGTCTGTAATTTAAACTCATTAGTTCCCGTTCCAGCCTTCATGGACAGGGAGAGCAGACAATATCTTATCTGTAACAGCCCTTTGGCTGCTTAAGGGCTATTACGCACCCCTCTGGGACCTTTCAGTAACATAAATAGTCCCAGTTCCCTGTCTCACACACAACGGGTTAGTTTAGATCCTGACTGCTCTCTCTGCTGCCTTCTGGCCAGCATCTTTTTTCAGAGCACTGTTCTCCAGCAGAGCAAAACTTTCACAGAATCTCTCTCAGAGCTGAGTGAAATATATGAATTTCTTGATGTTCTTTCTCACAGCACTCCTGCCTGAACTAGAAATGACATCACTGACTCATGTCCACCTTTTGATCTGCTACAACCCCAAGGCCTTTGTCTGTAAAATTGCTGCCTAGTCTATTGCCACCAAGCTCAGAAAAGTGCAGTTGATTATTCTTGCTGAAATATTATTTCAAATATTTTGTCCCTAGTGTTCTGTTCAGTTTCCTGCTAATTTTCAGTGGTCCTTCGACAGACATGCTCATTTTGAATTTTCAATGAGCTTGTAGTCCATCCTTGCTCCATATCCTCTGCAAATTTAATAAACATACTTCCTATTCCATCATCCCCCTTAATGAAAATATTGAATAAACGCGGACTTAGGACAGACTCCTGCAGAATGTCACTCAATACACCCTTCCATTTGGATAATGAACCATTGATAGGTACTTGGTAAGTATAGATTTCCAATCACTTTTTCACTTCTCTCACACCAGTTTCATTAAGACAGTATTTGCCTCGCTTGCTAATGAGAATGTCATGTGAGACAGTGTCAAAAGCCTTATTAAGGTCAAATAAACCCATTGCTTCTCCCTCATTCACACAACTCTTGATCTGGTCAAAGAAAGAGGGATTTGACACAGCTTGCTCATGACAAATCTGCAGCATCTGTTGCTTATCCACTTTTATCTTTCTAGGGGACACTTTGTTCCACATTTTTGTTAAAAATCAAAATGAAGACTGGTGGCCTGAGTCCTTTCCAGGATTTCTATTTCTTCTTCCTTAATAACCTGAAATCCTATGGCTCTGCCTCCTTTTACACTCTCATCCCTAGCTGCTACTGTTTTCTGCACTCAGTTCACTTTTTATTGCCTACTTTCTCTTTTTTTTTATCACTTGATTGAAAAAATAAGGCAGAGTATTTATTTGGTTCAAAGCTCTTTATTGCATTTCCTCTCTGCCATGGAAAATACTTTGATTTCTTTTAACGACTTCTGTATTTCCCTTCGGTTCTGTGAGGTTTTACTCCCCCTGGTTTTATAGAGGAAACAAAGGGCGGCAGGAATTGTACCACGGGGGCCAGGTTGTCCAACATAATGGTTTTCCTCTGCTTGTCCAAGCGTCCACTGAGCATGGGAAAGGCTTGCTTATCGATGGAGAAGAGCATGCACCCTGCATGCTGTGCGTGTGCCAGTACCACCTCCTTGCCCCTAAAAGACACTGCAAAACAACTGCACGTGAGGCTGCAAGATTCCACCAAGGCCAGGCTGCAGGTGTGGGTGCAGCAATAAGCTCTGCCCAGCTCTTGGTGGGACAGAGGTTCAAAAGCTCACCTGCTGGTCCTCATGCTGCTACTGCTACTCTGGGGGCTGGCTCAAATTTTGCTGGATATTAGCCCATCTAGTGGCATTCTGGCAATGCTGAAATCCACACGCAAATGTCAATTTTTTGCCTTAAAACCAGAATTTCAGCTTCAGGAATGGTATAGTTCTATGTTTTGGATTTTGGGATAAGAAACATTTTTGATAGCGCGTTCTTTTAAGTTGCTGTTGGGCAATCAAGACCTTTTCTGCTCCTCCCACTGTCCTACCAGCAAACAGGCTCAGGCAGGTATAAGAAGTTGGCAGAGGACACAGCTGGGACAGCTGACCCCAACTCACCAAAGGGATGTTCTGTACCGTATGCTGGAATATACCTCATGCTCTGTACATAAAGCTGGGGTATGAAGAAGGAAGTGGGGGAAGCTTGGAGTGATGGCTATTGTCTTCACAAGTAGCTGAGGCACGTGATAAAGCCCTGATTTTCTGGAGATGGCTGAACACCTGCCTCTCATGGGAAGCAGTGAATGAAACCCTTGTTTTGTTTCGCTTGCGCTCATGGCTTTTGCTTTACCTATTAAATTGTCTTTATCTCAATCCATGACTTTTTTCTCCCTTTTACTCTTCCAATTCCCTTCCCCATCCAAACTCAGGGGAGTGAGCAAGTAACTGCATGAAGTGAGAAGTTGCTGGTTTAAGCTGAACAATGACAACCTTTCAGCAGGTTTTCTAATATACCCTAGAAGTGAAGAGTCGGTTTTCCTTTCTTTCACAATTTTCCTGCTCTTAGCTGTTCTTGAAGGTTTGGTTTTTTCCTGTGCTGCAGTTATTGCAGCTTTCTGATCTCTAAGAGCTTGCAAATTTCTGTTTGTTAGCACAGGGGCCTGCTAGCAGGACTGCTTTCTGAGCTCTCAGCTCCATTATTAAACTAATCCATGCATATTTGCTGCATTTTAGAACGTCCAGGCTTCTTCAAAGTGGTTTATTACACCATTTAAATACTTATACCCATTTTTAAAGGTCAGACAAAATCAATCAAAACAAATCAATTTACATTTTAAAAACGGTGTTAATGTGACACCATTACGGTAACAGAGATTGAGACCCTTAGTTTCAGGGATAAATTAAAATAGATTTAGAAAAATAAATAACAGCTGTAATTGTGAAGACAGAATTGATGCATTGAGAGGAAGGAAAAGGGATTTAGGGCTGGGTCTGCAGCCGATGTAGTTCTAGGGCATGATGCTGATTTTAAGCCAAATGAAAACTGGTCCAGAACCATTAATTGAACAGCGTAATTAATTTCTGTGGGCTTATTTTGGCTTTTTCCCCCCCTCTCATAGAATTCCTCTTACCACTCCCAAGCAGTGTTATCCACAGTCTATGCATCTCTTAGCTGAAGCCTTGCTTCGTATTGAATACGCAGCATGAAAAATGACTGAACATATTCATAAACTTCCTTGCCTCTAACCTCTTCTTCCCCTCTCGTTGACACGTTTGCTCAGTTTCAGATCATCACATTACCTGGCAATCTTGCTCACTATTGCCTGTTTAAAATTCAGACATTAAAAGGGTATTATAGACTGTGGTAGTGTCCTTGCACAGCTCTTCCCTGAATCAAGACAGAGAAGAGCTACTTTGGAGGCTGAAAGCAGTGAAAAGAAACGGTCTGTCAAGCTGAAATTTCCTGCTCTTTGCAAACTCTAAGGAAACTTGGGTGAGGCAGCTCAACAATCCAGTGGCATCTCAAAAATGTAAGGTCTTGCTGCAGTTTTTTCCTGCTTCTTTCCCTGTCTACTTAAGAGGCGGAACAAGCCTTTAATTGCCAAGGTGGTGACAAATTTCGATACTTTGGACAGAATTTCAGGGGCAAGTGGCAAGCAAAACACTGACCTTTCAACATCTGTCACTGTCCTTATGGTTTCTTGCTTTTTTTTTAATAGCCAGCTAATCACACTCAGCCCTGTTTTGCAGAGGATGTGAACATAGTTTGGGCTTTTTTTCACACCGCCTCCAAGGTCAGAATATGCCTCCATTTTATCTCTTCAGAGGAACAGAACTCTAATTCATGCAGAAGTTTGAAAGAAAGAAAAAAAAAAACACATTTTTTCCTATTGTATTTCCAAAATCCAGCTGGATGAGTTTCACCTGAAGTATCCGAGGGGAGTGTAGATGCACCGGTCCGGATCAGGATTCAGTCAGCAGCCATTTAGAACCACTTGGAACAAGATGTCCTGGATCCTTCTGTTCATTTTTAGAAGACAAAGCAACTTAAGTATTTTAAGGAGCTCTTAAAAGCTGGTCTGGAAAAACCTATTTCTGTACTTACTGACTTTCACGTTTACAAGATCTTCTTAAGACTAGGCCCAAAATTCTGATGTGTTGATGAGAAGCTGCTTTAAATGTCGCTTGGGATTTGCCAGAAATCTCATGAGCAGACCTTGCTTTTGTCAGTTTTACAGCCCAGTTGCGGTGACTTGGATACGCATCGCTGTCTGAACTCACAGCTGCTTTTCCTGACCGACTCCCTATCTTTTAAGATTTACCCATTAATCAAGGCCATGTTAAACCCTTGAACTGGTAATATTCAACAGCGGTCTGAGTAAAATTAAACTGCTTAGCGGTTTCTGTGGTAGAAATTTGTCTATTTACTTCTTAAAGCGAGCATTTCCATGTTAAAGAATTCTATAAGGATAAGGAATGAAAGAAGATACATCTTGGAACTGAACGGATAGCATTGTGTACATTTGATTTGGCATCAGCTTGGAAGGCTCTGAGAGCATCAGGGCTGCATGGCAAAGCCAGGATGATTTCTGCAGCCCTTTCTCAGAAAAAAAAATCCTTCTGCAGTGTCTCAGGAGGGAGGAAGGAAGGTCGGTCTGGTGGATATGGCACTGGATGAGGTGTCAGGAGACCAGGCTCTTCCTGCCTGACCTTTTGGCTGCTCACTTAATCTCCCCCTACGCAATTAATAGCCCCGTCACTGGGGATATCAGCCCTCCTATCTCCTGCTCTCTCATCACATCTGCCACGTTTGTTTTACTCTTTGGGTGATAAACTTTCTCCCTGGTAGTGCCCTTTCATAATCTCCACCAATCCAGGCTGCTTTAAAAAAAAAAAAAAAAAAACAAAACCAGATAAGACTGTTGGGTCTGAACACTTCAGATGGAGTTCTGACTCAGAAAGTTGTTCGTCTGAACAATTCGTGCAGCGATGTGCTGGCAATGCAGTGATTTTGTGGAAGGAGAAAAATAGGTCCTGAGAGGCAGGAAAAATCTGGGGGACAAAATGAGACTGTGGGTAAATGTAGTGGGGGAAGAGCCTCACTTTTCACTCTTTTCTTTGGCTCTCTTTTTTGCCTCTTTAGACATAAAGTACACAGTAGCCTTACCTTGGGCAGTTACCTATGTCGCCTATACCATGAGCTGGCTCTGGCTGATGCAGCTCCTAAGCATTTGCTGTTTTCAGAATTCTGCAGCTCCCTTTGCTAATGGAAAGCAAACCACCCCCCTGATATTACTACACCAGGCAGGGTTTTCCCCTCTCCTTTCCGTCTTCAGCTATCCTAAAATAGCCATCTCAGTTTTGGTCATCAGTTCCTCAAGGGGAAATTATGCTAGTGAATGGAAAAGTTTTTTTAATGCCAAGTCATAACAATTATTGTGTCAGGTTCCAAATCTCTGGAAAATAGGGTTTCCTAATGGAAACTAACCCTCCTCTCGCCCAGATAACACTGTCACTGGAGCAAATATCATGTGTCTCGTGATGCTGACTGTCAGCCTAAATTGATTACCCAGGATGTTCCCCCCACACCCTGCTGTAAGATGTCACTGTTCATATTTATAACTGGCCTCTATCTACATATCTAGCAGAGTGCATATGCAAAGCCTTGGCCCCACTCACTTCATAAATGCTTATTAAAGAAAGAGAAAAACAAGGTATTCAACATTTCTTCCCCCCTCCTATCTGCCATGAGAAAGATTTACTAGTATCGTAAAAGAATTTGTATAGTTGAAAATTAATTGTAGGTTTCTGAACTTTACCTTAGTTTCACACTATGGGGTTATAGAGGTATATAGTTATGACCTGGACAGACTTAATCAAAATGATTTAAAAAATCAGCTGTATTCAAGTGCCAACTGCTACTTAACACCTAGGCTTACATTTCTTTTAAAGGTTGTTTTCTTGAACGCTAGAGAGATGAAAGATTGAAACCCTTAGTTCTAGGAATTACATTTTTTATGGTTCCTGGAGATGTCTCCCTGAGGACCCGGAACACTATGGCGTACTTTGGTAAGGAAATAAAAGGCTGTCTACTTAATAAGCATGCTGCCCTTTCATATTTTAAGATATCTAAACAGTATTTGCATTTCCCCAATCTGGTAAAACTTCTGAAAAACATCTCAAGCCATCAGGTAAATAAGAGAAGTGAGTGTTCCCTTACTTTATGAGAAAGGTGTTTTTTGATGTTTAAAGTACCATATTCCATTTAAGGAGATCATTATGGCTATGCTGGACAGATTTAATGAATGTTTTACTTTGATCCTTGAGATTTGATGTCAGGAATATCAGATCTCAAGAAAAGCAGCCGGATTTGGATCAGTATTCATCACATGTTTGTAAAAGGAATGGAGGATGAATAGCTGTGCCTTTGAAGGAGGGGAGCAGAAGAAGAAAAAGATGCATATTTTAACTAGCAGCCCTTTGGTAAAACATGAGCATCCGTTAATGGAACAGATATGACCATTCCAGCTGCCATGTTCCACCTCCGCCGGGCCCAGCAGATGGATCTGCGTTCACTTGGATCAGGCTTCAGAAACAAAATTGACCTCAGCTCCAACCTACAACTTTCTACATCTCACAGGCTCCCTCCCTCATACAGTCTGCTTTGCTGCTTGAAGAGGTTTAAGTACACAGGCCAGATATTTCCCCTGCTTTGAAAAGTCATTCATACAGCTGTGGTGCCCTGGGATCCTTTAATATTTTGACAAAGAAGCTGAATAGTTCAACACAAGAGATTTTTTTTCCTGTTCTTTCATTAGGGTAGGAAGCTGAATGAATTGGAGGTGGACTATGAAAGGAGGCTGAGTGTACCTGTCAGAAGCTTCTAAGATGATTTATTTTCAAGGAAAGACTAAAATTTTGAGTCATTTCAGATGCGGTGCATTGTCTCATAAGTAACTCAATTATTGAGTGGCTTAGATGGTTTTACTGCCTTTTGTGCCTTGTCAAACCAAATTGCTTACAATTTTCCTACATGTATGGAAAAATATTTTTTAAACTTTAGGGCTGGAAAGCAAGGAGCTCTCATTAAAAATTGAAGTAATATATTATATTTCACAATGAAACTGTAATGCCCAAGAAATTCAAGCTTTAAGAAAATTATTATCCTACTATCTTGCTGATTGCTGAAATAGTCTAGCTTCACAAAAAAATCTTCCGACAAAAGAAAGCCAGCCCTTAAATTACTGTTAGCAGTGTACAAAGAATTTCATCCCAACCTGTTTTAATAGGAAAATCTCAAAGGCAAGCAGTCACTGAAGTTGATAATAGCAGTTAATTACTTCAAATGGAATAAAATACATTATTATTGTGAAGAGGATCAGCTCTGGAACATGGGCAAGTAATGACGGTGGGGAAATGCTGTTTTTTCTTGAGGTTGTCTTTGCCACTTTTGAGTAGCTTTGGTACCAAATTTGTAGGTCTTACAGATGTGAGGGGCTTAGGGCCCTGTTTTTCAATACTTCTATTTTGACCTCCTCACTTAGGATAGGTGGGCAGGGAGAGGTCTTACTTCTGGCTCTGCAAACTGCTCAGGAGATTGTGAGGGAGGCTGGGCAGTGCATAAAGAGAGGTGAGGTGAACTTTTGTAAAAGAGGATGAAAAATGAGAAGAAGGGGGAAAAGAAAGGGCAAACAGGAAAGCAAGGAAGTTGCTGAATACGGAAATTAAATTTAAGTAGTGAAAAACAGGATATCAGAATTACTTTGCTGTCTGTGAAATGAAAAAGACGTATAGGAAGATGGAGCAACTGTTGGCTTTCCCTCCACATGAGAAAGCCTGTGTAACATTTTCAGCACTAACGATCTGGTTTCTGTGCTCTCTGCGATGCTCTCCTACACCATGAATTAGGTGTGGTTATTGATTTAACTATGCAGTCGACCAGCTCAGTAGATAAAACATCCAGAACTCTTGAACTTTCTCAGGTCCTTATCTTCAGGAACACTCCATCAGAATTTTTTTGTCAATTCTTGATGAAAGAAGTTGATATACAAGCAAAATTACGGTGATTTATTTGTGAAGTATGATTCAATCTTGATCATAGCAAAGCCTGGAAATGATAGAGGTGGTGCTCATAGCTGGAGGTATGTCTCCATAATAAGATGTGCCATACTATTTGTACTCCATCCAGCTGGCCCATTGGAGCACAGTATTTTATGTAATTATTGAATAAATTTTAAAAGATAAGACATGTAAATGAACCTGAGTGGTAATAATAGATGATTTTAATTACCCAGATACAGAGAAGATTGCATTAAGTAGAGGAAATATATTTCTAAATCTGGAATGAGAGTGCTTTCTAATTCAATCTGGACATCAGCTGACAGGCAAAGAAACAAGGCTGGGTCTGAGTGTAACTTGGAGAGGAGGTTGATGAAATAATGTTAGAGGACAATATGGGCTTCAGTATATTAGCTGGGGTCACAAATACACTGCAGAGGGAATTAAAATGACAATCAAAGCTACAGAGAGGAGCAAAAGGGAAGACCCCAGCAAAAATAGCAAACTGGGATACCATGTAAGGCAAACAAAGCATTAACTTGAAAGACGATAGAAGCCAAGAGGCATAAAATGAACACTGAATAGTCAGTGATACGTTGACTTGATAAATGGCTTGCCTTATACCTGCTTGTATTCTCATCTGTCACAGGCTGGGCAGATAGCCCCTTCTTCAAGTGTAAGATGAAACTCCTGTGTGCTGTCAGGAGCTCATAGGTCTACTGACCACTGAAGGCAGAAAAGAAGAGTTGAAGAACACTGAAGCCGTGATTCGCTCGCTGTTTCTACCAATGTCATCAGCTGCTCCAAAGTCACCTGTAGGCCTAGCTGTGAATAATCTCACTATCAGTTGAAGAAACCTGGAGGGGATTTGTAAGTGGATGGCTAGCTGGGGCAGAGAACCTTAGATCATGCGGATTACTGTAGCCTGCTGCTTCCTGATGTGACCACACATTGATACCTTGAGCAACTCCACCACTTACATCAGCAATGCTGGCCAGGCACTGGCAAATGATGCAGCTCTGCTATCTGCTGCAAGGCACTTCTCCATCACATCCTTGGGGACCTATTCCCATACTAAGTACACTCCCTCCCATTCTCTCCTCCTTGACTACCTTTGGGTAGAACCTTGCCTTGATGGTGACTGTTACCCGCATGCAGCCATGATATGTAATAATATGATCTGCATGTTGAACATTTGTGCCATTAATGGTCTGGAAAAAGACTGGCCTCCCTTCTTGTTGCTTGATGGGGAGGCCAAGAGGGTCTTCATTTCCACACTTGATTCTTCAAAAGTTCTTGATGAGCCTCCGAGGAGTACCCAAATTTTGAGATTGATTAAGGAGCACAGCTGAAACACAGGCTCTGTGGTTGAAATCCATGCTACAGGGATTGTTTTTATTTTATTTTTTCACCTGTGGATAAGGCAAGCTGTTTATGATATTCAGTGTAAACTGAATTTTGTTTCTAATCAGGGTTTGGCTCTGAGAAGAGGCAGAAGCTGAGGAAAGCACAAAAAGTCTAGCCCTAAGACCCAAGATGTGCTCAAAAGAAGGAGACCTGAAGAAGGTTTATCAGGACTGCTGACATGAATGCATGAACCAAAAATGCCAAGGGAATTAAACACCCTTATTCCTCTGTCCCAAGAAAGCTGAAGTAAACAGCAAGGTAATGAGACTATCTAGCTATTAAAGACCATGACTGGGAAGTAGTGACAGTGGGTTGATAATGTTGCTGACAGTCTGAATGATTTCTTTCCTTTAGCATTCACAAAAGGAGCTGAAGGTCACATTTCTGTGACTAGGATACATTTTCCTTGGGGGAAAAGTGAAATGTTAAAAGGCTTTATGATTATGCCAGGGCAGATAGGCAATTAGAAGTATTAAAATTTGACAGGCAGCAGGTCCTTATGAATTATATCTCAGAATTCAGAATTCAACAAGAAGTGGCAACAGAAATCATAGAATCTCATAGAATAGTTAGAGTTGGAAGGGACCTTCAAGATCATCAAGCTCCAATCCCCTCTGTCATGGGCAGGGACATCTCCCACCAGACCAGGTTACTCAAAGCCCCATCCAGCCTGGTCTTGAACACTTCCAGGGATGAGGCATCCAAAACTTCTCTGGACTACCCATTCCAGTGCCTCGCCACCCTCACAGGAAAGAATTTCCTATTAGTATCTAACTTAAATAAATATTAGATATCTAGATAGATACTAGATAGATCTAACTACCAAAACCTTTTTTTGCTGCTGAATTGTGACAGGCCAACACAGAGAAGAGCAGAGGGTAGGAAGAACAGCAAAAGGCAGAAGACAGGGTACAGGGTTAAATGCAACAATACTGAGTAAGAATTAACTGGGAGAAAGAACAAGGCAAGCCAGGTCAGTGTTTAGTTTGAGCAGAAGGTGTAGGAAACGCTGTTCAGAGATGAAGACAGAAAATATCTTGTGGTCTTGGGTCTGTAATGAAAAGACCTAGGAATGGCTGTCAAAAGAGAAAGGAGTATGTAGTAGCTGGAGCCACAGTGAAGAAGGATTGAACCAAGCAATGGCATAGGTTTTCCTGTCCTACAAATTCAGATCAGTCCTAGAACAGCCTGACACCGAATGAATGTCACAGCAGAAGGATGATATTCCCAAAGTACAGCCTCCAATTCAGAAATGGTCCTTACAGAAGCCAGAAAGACAATTACTGTCTTCTTGTCCTTTCTCTCCATAGTCTCTGTGTTGTACTCCCATCTCCCACTAATAAAACACCTTAATCTAGAAGTGGACCAAATCTCAGTTGACTTTAGTTGACCAGATTGCTAGATACTTGCATGACTTCCATGTCTGAAATAGCTTCTCATCCTAAGAAATGTATGTAGTCATGGAGGTAGAGGAAAGAGCATTTTGTTCCCTTGGGAGAGCAAGGGGAGATTCTGCCAGCATTTCCCGGTACAGCCTCTGCTTGAGGGTTGTTTGGAAGAATGAGAATTATGGTAAGAGCAGAAGACTGAATTGATGCAATTAAACTTGTCGTCATAGATGATCTTATGATGGAGAAGAATCATCCCTTTCCCAACATTAACTACAAATAGTACAGGGGATAATGACCAGTCCTTTAGGCTTCTTTCTACTGCAGTGTATGATGTATGATTTCCCTTTGATTTCTTTTCATTTTTTAAAATCTCATTATTGCTGTGTTATGGCAGCACGTAAAGACTCTGCTAAGATACAAGGTTCTGTAAAAGAAACAGGGAAGAAACATGTTGTCTTGCAGTTATAGGCTCTTTCAGGCTGGATGGACAAAAATGGGGAGGAAATGGCTCCCAAGAGGACATCAGGGATAATGGCGAGGAACAGAGAAAATAAGTGATTTTCCCATGTTGTGCAGGGAGTTAATAGAGGAGCTTCAGATTGGGTAGGGGTGGGCAGAAGAGCTAATTTGAATGCCTTAATCAGCAATAGGATCCAGGCTTATCCAGAATCTCCATGAATAACTAACACAAATACTGTAATAAATAACAATGACAAATGAAGCTATGCAGTGATTTATAGAGATATTTTTCCTATTTGCATTTATATTTCTTTTTAAAAGCAATTACTTTTTATTAAAAAACAGCAACAAAAAAAGACCCAAACAACTGGCTTGTATGAAAATTCTGAAGTGTTTTCTTTAGTTGAAGAAAAATAAAAAAATACTATTAGCAGGAGCTGAGTAGATAAACTGCTTTTAAGTCAAGACAATCCTTTATTCTAGAATTACCTGAAGAACTTTGTGACCTTGCGTAAGTCATCTGATTACCTACCAACCCTAGTAAAAAATAAGAAAAAACCCAGGATTCCACTCAGAAACAGATTTCACAGCTGATCTGTCTTCCCTTCAGAAGTGAACTATGGAAATAAGAAAGAAGATTCTTGTTCAAATACTAGGGAAAAAAATATGGAAAGATGAAATAAGGGAAATGTCTAGATTCTGTAACCCACTTTAACAATGATCCAAGAGCAAATAAACTCAAAGTATCTAGCAAGAGTTAGCAGGGACAGTATGAGCTTTAAAATGGACACAGTTGTGTTCATTTCTACCGCAGCATACGTCTGTTTTATGATCCAGCTCTTCATTGCACCCAGTTCTGAGCAGAGATGGACCAGCAATCTCAAAAGCATGAGGCAACTCAGCCTGGCTGTAGGGTGTGGAAAATCACACCTCTTGGGTTGTATTCCAGGTTCTGCACTTGATCTGCACTGTTAGGAGGGAATTTTGCTTCATTTCCCTTCCAGTGCCTTTCTGTTTTATCTACTGCGATTTTAATAAACACGTTTTTTGGGAAAATTCATGTATAGGGCTCACTATAATCAATTACTCATCTTCTCAGTAGGACCTAGGCACTCTTCACACCTCTCTTTACTTAAGGGAGAAGTGTCCATTTAATTCCTTTCCAGTTACTCTTCTGCATGCCATTCTGTACTGCCAAATCAAAACTTGAATGCTAAAGAAACTACTGTCAGAATCTGCTCAGGAATTTTGTGTGTACTACACAGCAAGACCAGATAAAGCAACTCTAATTTATTTTATTAACAAGCTAAGAGGTGCATTATTTTATGCTTCTGTCTAAACTATGGCTGGCAAATATTGTAAATAGAACTACTTGAAAATGCAGCAAAACTCAAATAATCGACCTGTCCACCTGTGAATTTTAGGAAGACATTTTGATCAATTCTATCTGTCAAAAGCGTTAAGTATTAAAAGAGCATAGAAGGAGAGCAAAACCCAAGTGTAATTCTCCCAATTTTGTTATCATTTTCACGCAAAGAAGGTTTTCTTAACCCAAAATGAAACCTATTTCCTCATTACTGGCTAAAAGAACACCACTTTATATATTTTTTGCTTTCCTTACATTGTTATATGATTGGTCTGGCTATAGCAATACAAATTCTTTATTTTGTTTCCCTGTTATTTTGTTTATTAATGCCACTCAAAACCAGATTTTTTTTTTCCCCTGACATCCAGTTTTGTGCCAGGAGCAACTTCTCTAAGAATAACAACCAATGTATGAGCTTTGCAAGTGTCAACTGTTGACAAAAAAAAAACCAAAACAGGTCAGACTACAGTTCTGCCAGGTCCCATCATGGTTCTGGTCTCTGTGTGAAAAATCAGTTACGCCTCTTCATTCTTATCTGCATCCATTAACACCCTGGGTTAGTGTATAGGAGGACTGAGAACTTCAGCATCTTCATGTGTTGCATGTTTCTTAACATGGGAACTTGCCAGTGAGGAAGCAAAGTGGAATGGAAAGTGGATTTTCTAAGTTTAACTCCAAAATTTAGCTTGCTCTAGGTTTAATCACAAAGGAAGCTCATTGTGGAAATAGTAATCAAGATAGTTTAGGGATCGTATCAAAAGGTTAAGTAATCTTTGGATTAGAAAAATCAGACAAATTGTGGGCAATGGTTTTCTTTCCTTCTGAGGAAGGAGGGGATGTGACTGAATCATGGCACTGCTGTCCAGAATGTGTTTGGGTTCCCAGTGCAGATACTAGTGAAAATATACCTCATGTGAGACACCAAAGGACCGAGAGTGTTGGGTTAGGCTATTTGTTTTGTGGGGTTCGTTTTTTTGTGGGGAGTGTGTGGTGGTTTTGTGTGTGTGTGTACCATTGGACTCGATCTTAGAGGTCCCTTCCAACCATGAAAATTCTGTGATTCTGTGAAGCAAGAACTACCAGGTCGATCCTGCAGCTTGAATGGTAAATGCCCTTCAGGCTTATTTTTAGGTGACAGTCAGTGTGGATAGTTTGTTTTATTTTAATTTTTGACTTTTCCAGATTTCTATGAACTGGAAAACATCCATCAAAACTTGATCTTCACCATAACCACTTCTTGGCTGAACTTCTGCAGTTCTCAGAATCCTGTCTGGACAGGAGGATTTATAGTTTTCCATTTAGGACTCAAAAATGGTCTTTGAGAATTAAATATATAATCAGAAGATCTCAGTGAATCTGGCCTGAATTTTGAAATTTAAGAAAGACTGGGGGCCCAAAGACTTATAGTCCTTGTAACATTAAACATCATTCAGCAAAACAATTACTAAATATACACAAAAGATTATTAATTGTCCTTTATAAATATATTTTTATATCCTGCTTTGGGTGTCTCACTTTGCCCGCATGATGGTATTGTTACTGCATAGTCTGCTGCTTTCTAGATAATTGCTTTTATTTCCTGAGAAGGCTGTTGGCCAGATGAACTTGAGAAGGTGTAGAACAGCATAGCATGTAGGTTCTGGCTCAACCCTTTCTTCTTCCTGCTGCAATTACCAAGAATTACGCAGGCAAAAAAGTTGCTCACCTTGTCAATGAGGACAATCCCGTTGCAATTGCAGAGGAGGAAAAAAGCTGCCTGCTTTTCTTTACACCTATTTTTCAGCACAGAAATATCAGAGAATGTTTCCTTCCTTCCAAGCATTCAGCACTATGATACTATTGTTCACAACCAAGAAAAAAAGGATGCACAGCCATGTAGCATGTAGGGACTGAGAGAAGAAGTCACACCTTCCGACCTCCTATTGCCACCAAACCCACACAAAGCGTGGGCAACAGATTCAAGGCTGACCCTGGCTTTTGAGAGCTATGGAGAAGACTGATATCCCAGATAGCACCTCAGCATCGTTGGATATTAAATACATTTAGAGCCGTGATGCTACTGTAACGCCAGTATATTACTCATCGCCAACATCCAGACCCGGTTTTCAGGGTACAGCTGCAGTCCACTCTGTGCCATGATTCACAGTTCAAAACTCATTACCAAAAGCCTCAAGGCAAGGCTAATGCCATAGCCTCACTTCACAGAGACTTCTACTCCTGAAGAGCGCCAGCAGGCCTATGCTGAGGATTAGACAGCCATAGTCCCCCAGCCTGGCAGGACAAATCAGTGGAATATACATGCATTTAAGCAACCAAACACAAGCTGTCTCTCCAGGGACTCACATTCTGTGTTTCAGAATGGAAAGCCAAGAGTCCTGACAAGTTAATCTACCAGGTTTTAAAACTCCAGTCATTTTAGTGCTCATATTTTAGAGTAAAATCCTTTATCCAGGACACTTGAAATCTGATGAATGACATCCCATTCATTGCTTTCATTATTCAGGGTTCAGCCAGAAAAACGGCGCTGTGCATAATCCTGTCATCATGTGGTTCCTTGTTCTACCAGCCTGTGGTTGCGATTGTCCAAAAAGCCCAGGAGCCTGCATAGACACGGGAATAAATTGCACAGTTCTCCCTTGGCAACCTAAAATAGCGCCTGGATGCTCCTGCCTGGCATCTGTGTGTCCATGGCATCCAGAGAGACACAGACCAGCTGGAGCAGAGCCTGGGCCTGCAGGCTGATGTTATGTGGGCAGCATTTTGTGCCCCTTCAGAAGCCAGTGTTGCTGGGTCTCTGGAAACGTGCTTACAGCCATTAAAACACACCAAACCCAACCAAAAAACCCAAGAATGGGCAGAAAGTCTAATAATAGACCAAACCAAAGAAATATGCTGAGAGCAGCATTGTTTTCCATGGTGACCAGCTTGTCAATGAATCACGAAATACATCCCTGTGAGCAGTGTCATACTGAGATGCTCCAAACCCTCTACTCCAGCTGTTGTTCACTTGACAGCTCTCACGGAGGAACGGCACGCTGTTGTGTGCTTTAACGACCTGACGCCCCCCTAACTCAGGTCCCATTGCTGCTGGTCCTGCTACAAAGCTGAAACAGTGAGACTTGCCTAAAAAATGCATATAAATCAGGCAGAAGTCCTCCGAGCTGCAGACCGCAGCCCATTACAGTCTGGAAGTCAGGAGAAAGACATAAAATATGGGTTTGTTTGCCCATATCAATTACCTTTTTATCTCCTGTCTTCTAGGCGCAGAGGCATTTGAAGTGAGGAGATGTCAGTTTTGTTTTGTATGTTCACGGTTTCATTGTAATAAATTATGTCTTTAACACATTTTTGTAAAGGAAAGAAAAGAAAAAAAAAAAAAACAAACACCTGCCCAAACCCTTTTAGTCTCAGGTACAGAGAGATCAGACGTGTTCCGGCCATCATTTTTAACATCCAGAGAAATAATGTAATTCAGGTGTCTTCAAATGAGACGTCAGAAGGCAGGCTTCAGGCACCCCGCACTTTGCCATGCTGGTTTTCTGCAAGTTTCTTCTGGTTGAAGCCCACTGCCCAGTCCTGTCCTACCTGCGACCCCTGCTCAGAGCCTTGGGAAGGCGGATGGAGAGACCGGTCCCTCCGGGAACTTGTGCCTACAGCTCAACACCACCATGGCTCTCACCTTGATGGTGGCAACAAAGAGATGGTGTGGGTCTCACTAAATGGGGAGAGAAATGTCCAGTGCCCACACAACCTTGATTTTGGCTGCCTGATACAAATTGCAGATGCCTGTGAAAACCCAGCAGGAAAGCCATGGAAGAGGAATGGATGGCTGGAATCCCACGCCTACCCCGTGTTCGCCTGTCGTACAACCGAGAAAGACGCTCGCATCTCCTGCTTCTCCCCACTCACTCAGCTGCGAAACGTGGCTCTTGGCGCTGCTCTCTGTGGGGGATTAATTGAAGTTTGTAAAGCACTTTGGATACACTCTGATTAAATATTCTAGAGAAGCAGAAGATGTTTAATCCTTTGATAATATTTATTTGGCTGATGCATGAGCAAGAAAGGGGAAGGAAAACCAGGGCACATGTCTGCTTAAAAACATCCTTTCTCATTAAAAAGGGCCAAGCTAAATTAAAAGCTTTGTGGAATGAGCTTCCTGTCAAAGCTTGGGCCTGGGGGGGAAAGCACTGGAGGAGGGTTTGTGGCTGTAGTTTGGTGATGTGTCTACAGGAGCACAACTGCGGGGCTTTCTGTGGCTTGTGAGACCGAGGGCTGACTTATTTAATTACCTTGTATTATTGCATGCCTTTAATATCTCCATTGTTGTGTCATTCGGTTCAGCTACAGCAGGTATTAATTGCTTACGCAGACAAAACTAGTTTGTGCTGTCTGTGTCTTTATTTTTTAAATTTGCATAGAAGCTGGAGATTCTATATTACTCTGCAAGGCCCAGATGGAATCATTCCTGGAGCCCCTGGTAAAATCTGGCATGTATTTTCTTACACTATCTAAAAATCTTTAATCTCTCAAAACTGACATGAAATACAGAGCTGCTCCTCTCGCTTTATTAATTTTAATTTGTTGTGATCCTGTATTTGCTGTTTTAAGAACCCTCCCACTCTAACGCCAAGATTCAAAGCCAGACAAAGAGCCTGTGGTGTAAATCTCACATCTGTATTGTGTTACACTTGGCAGGAGAGATAGGTGCACTCATTTACTGGAGCACAGCATGGGGTGAGAGTTCAGAGGTTATCATTCCTGACAGCTTACATCTTTACAGATGTTTTCCCTTTATGAACAACAGAACCGCTTGTCACTCACAGCTCAAACCTAAAAAACAGACGCCTGTACCTTCTTTTCCTAATCACTTCCAGGTTTTGCTGAGTCCCTCTTTTAAGGTTTGGTAGTGGGGAAATGGTTACAGGTTAACAGTTGCAAGAGATTAGTTAACATTTTAAATGTGTGCGGAATATGAAAAACCAAAATCATAGTGAAAAGTATAACCATAGCCAAAACATATGTGAAACATAATCTGCAACAATCTTGATTTAATATTAAAACCTGTATCACATTTTTTGAGTCTTGCCACTGTGGGAATACTGAATGCGCACATGTGTATACATTGCTGTAGAACTGATAATTTAGGTGCTGCATTGCAGTAAAACCTAAATTTGACTGGATCACATTTAGATACCTGACTCATTAGAGTGGTGACCTTTAGTTTAGCCTTGTTTTGGTTTCTTTAGCCATTTAAATAAAAAAAAAAAAAAAAAAAAAACCCAAACAAAAAAACTGAAGAACAACACCTAGGTGAGAACAGATGCCATTTGACAGAGGGAAACTCATAATCAGAGGTTAGGTGGTTTACCCAAATCTCATGGGCACCCTATCAGACAATTAAGAAACTCACCTGGGTTTGTTTTTTCTTTCTCCTGAGCAGTCCACGTTAGCCCAAGAATTTTTTTCCTTGCTTGTGTGAGTAATATTTATGGGTTTTGCCACAAATCCAGTCTCGGTCTAAAAAGGGGTTCAATGATAACTTTTTCTGCAGGAACTTTCATCCAGTTTATGAAAGTTTGCCTTACAGTTTTTGATCTTCTAAAGCAGTGAGTTGTGGCCATTGGGAAATCTGTAGGTGTTCAGAAAATACAGAGATTTTTTTCAGATGACAACGTGCAGGTGATAAAAAAAAACCCCAAGTAATTTAAAGAGTTACCCTGCTTCAACTAATCTTCAGTAACCAGCTCTGTACAAGCTCCTTGTCGTCTGGAGCACAAGCCTTATCAGTCCTGTGAATTTTACACAAAGTGGATATTACTTTGCAGAGCATCAGAAGTGGAAGCCACACAAGACCAGTTACCATACCTTAGCTAAAGAGAAATCTTAAATTGCATCCATTAAATCACAAGCAACTATCTGACCACTCCTTATTTAGGTAATTAATTTAGCTCTCCCATTCTTATCATTTTATAGTCATCCTTTTTTCGGTAATACTAGAAAGAAATGCACTTTTTTGTCTGCATATGGTTTTCAAATTCTAGCTGTGATTATATATGCATAAGTTCTTTATAATAAAGAGTACCTACAGTGACACAGACTTGAAATCTGCATTATGCATCTGGAAAGACTGAGTGGGGATGGGTGACTTGTCACAGGCAATAAAAAATGTCAGTGGCGCATGTTTGTGTGTCGGCTGTGAATGCCGTTTGATGTACTTATCAGTTCCTTCCTACAATATGTTGTAGTTACCGAACAGCACAGCTTGGCTATTGATGGGTAAAAGAAGTAGAAGATAAGAGAATAGGCAGACAGTGATTTGGATTCTGCAGATGATATTTTGCAGGTTGGAAAGGACAAAGACAATCTGCAAGCACCAGCAGCTGATACAGCCTCAATTGAAGATAATTCTGGGCTTGGAGACAGAGAAAAAACATATGCACAGTAAATCATGCAAATCAAGTGTAAATGGTGGGGCATTTGACAATAAGGTAGAAAATGATGGAGTTGGAGGTTGTTTCATTTTTTTCTTACATCAATTTTGTAATAAAGTTATTGTTGGACTGATAAGCTATTAACCTCTTGGGGCACAAAAGCTGTGGTGGTGGAGCATACTGGAATAACGGCAAACTTGTATTGGCAAGAGAATGGAGCGAATAATGGTCCCCTCTGCATCTTCTTTACTGACTTCCCTGAGCCCTATGAGAAAGCCACAAGTCAACAAGCAGCCGCCAGTTGGTGGGAGGGAGTAGGGGCAGTCCAGTTTTTAAGGGTGAGAGGGTTTTTTTCCTCTTTATTATTTCCAGTTCACTGCTCCTTCTGTGAATATTTAAATCTCTTTAAGAAAAAAAAAAAAAAAGAAAGAAAAAGGCAAAAACAAAAGCAAAAATCCCCTAAGCAAATAAGCAAACAAAACTGACACAGAAACAGTGAGACCATTTTTTGCCTGCATCTCTCTGTAAAATCCCTGAAGCACTTCCCCTTGGAGTAGATGCTGACCAGATGAAGAAAGCCAAATGGAGCCACCAGCCATTTCTTTGTCACTGCAACATCTTGCTGGAGAGTGCAATACTTGGGGATAGAGATAACGACCCACTGTGGCACCATGCCATGGAACTGTCAAATTATCTTGAGAGAGGATGGTAATGAATGTGTATCACTGCTACATATGATTTGCTTTTAAGCAGGTAGGTAGGGCTGTGACTGAACACAAGCCATTAAATTGTGAACAGAAGGAGAGCTATCCAATTTTCTGCCTTGCTAAGGAAATGAATAGTTTTAATGATAGCTGAAGACTTTGAGTTTGCCCTTCCTTTTGTAATCTTCCTCAGTTGTTTAAGTACAGCAAAACTAATTCTCTAGTCCATACCACCAATGTTGTGCTGCTATAATTCCATGAATGTTTTTTGGAGAAGCTGGGTTTTGTTTTAAAGCAGTGGAAGAAAAACTGAAGCTCATTGTTCAAAAGCTCCTCTGGCAACAAGATGAGTGGAATACATCATATTACATCCTTCCCTCTCCATTATTGGAATGTCTCCTGCAAGAAGAACTTAGGTTAAAGGCCTCTTTCATAATCTGTGCTACATCCAGACTTTCTTACCCACTTCCATGTCAAGGTTTCTCTCAGGACTAATTTCACCAGTGCTTAGAGAAGAATATGAAAGTCGTAGAAATAACAACACTCAGCATCAAGAAGTCCTGTCACCCACCGGCTGTGTGCATGTAGAACTGCAAATACTTTAATTCAAATCTTATTGACAATGCTGTTATTGACGCAGATTGTGGTGACTGTAAGATCACATCCTAGAAAGGAAAGTGCTCTGCTCACATCCATACTCACTGGAGGCTGCAATATAAATTTTAGACTGGGCACAACTTGTGTAGCTCAAATAAGAAGAAAAACTCTCTATAGTGAGTTCTGTCTGCCTTGTATCTACAGTTACTGCACTTCTGAGTCCTTTCTCCATTTTGTGGAGATATAATAGAAATATTAATAGATATGAATTTCTTGCAAAGATGTCTTTCTGCTCTTGCAAACTGACCTTAAGCTCTGTACATTAAAGAGTAGAGTCAAGAAATGTGTGCATTAAGAATGCTTTCAATACACAGTGCATGTCTTCTGAATACCTTTTATCTAGTTCTGATGAAAAGCATTTCACCACCAAGGCAACTTGATAGGTTTATGACTTATTGACTGTCCCATTTCTATGTAAGATAGCTAATTGGCGTTTTTCTTGCTTTAACCTCTAATGTTTAATTCTGCTAAATCTTTAAAATACATTTTTGACTACATCATCCTGTAAGTCTTTAAGATAAATGCTCCTCAAATGCTATTTTTTTTTCATTTTTAATAAGCTCTGTTTAACAAATAAGCGCAAGGAGGAGTGAGAAGGGAGAATGCATGAAATATTCATAAAGACCAATATGATACAGTCAATAGACAGGGCTCGTTAAGCTAAAAGCTTGTTTTACAAGGCATTCAAGTCTTGGTTCTCAGCTGGGACAGTCTGAAATAGCTCCGTAGATCAATCTTTCCTTTTCGTCTTTCCCTGTACCAACGGGGCAGAGCCATCAAAAGGAGGGAAAAATTCTCCCCTTTTTATCTGTTGTTTTTTTGCAATGGTCAGGAGGAGTAAGCCCCTTCTGGAGCTCCTGCATTCTGACTTTGGATGTCAAAACATAATTTGGAAGAGGTTCACAAAAACACCTGTGGCTAGAGCCAGCACAATTCCAAGTGTTTGTTTGTGCACACATTCTGTATCTGTGCACATCAGCCTCGACACTCTGATGGGAGCTGACTGTGGGGATGCCTATCACGGAGGCCTCTAACTCTCTCAGGGGCAGTGCCATGTCCTCGGTGCCATGTGTCAGAGACCATGCGTTTGTGTCTGGCCACAGATCCAACAGAGACCACAGATATATAGAGAGGTATATGGCATGTGACAGCCACAAATAAGCCTCTTAAGTAAAAGGTTAACAGGACTGTGTGCGTTTGGGTTTAAAAATACGATGAGAGCTGGGCAAGGACCTGGGTTTCCCTCTAGCTGCTCTTCCTATGAGCATCTGGTTTAAGTAGGATGCAGGAAGATTGTGTCATGGAGTATCCTGCTTAGGTCATATAGCACATCTTGCTCCCTCCAAAACTCTCAGAGACAGCATGAACCTCAGCTCTTCACCGGGGCAAAAGCATTTCCCTCTCCAGCCAGGAATTTAGCTTGTTTGCACTGTATCAGAAAACAGACATCTTGAGTCCAGTTCCTCCATCAGCCCACATCCCTTAAAAACCCAACCTAAACAATTAGCCATGTACTTCTGGGGCTAGATCCAGACAGATCCTCCTTGGCAGCCCTGAGAAAGGAGGAATAATTTGGGCAGGCTGTGGGTGGTTTCTGTGTTCAGGTGCTGGTGGAGGTGGACCTGAGCCCTGCAAACGGTGCAGAGCTGGGACTGGGTAGTGATCAGCTTCACTCTGCTTGCCTGATGCATCATACTAACCTCAGGTAAAAAAAGTAGACACTGTAGCTATGTCTTACTTTATTGGCTGGAGGCATGCCTGAAATCCTGGTGGAGTGCAAAGGTGTGGGAAAGGCAATGGGAAATTCAGGCATTGGAATGGGCTGCCCAGGGAGGAGGTTGAGGCACCATACCTGAAGGTATTCAATAGAGAAGTTGACTTGGTGCTCAAGGATATGGCTTAGTGTTGGGTAGGGTGGTGTGTTGTTTATGGTTGTTGGGTTTTCTGGATATTTTTTTTCCCCCATTGGTTGGACTAGATGATCTTAAAAGGTCCCTTCCAACCTAGGTGATTCTGTGATTCTGTGAAATGATGAGGGATTTTAGAGGAATTTCCATTTAGCTGCTAGTTTTTACACATTTGAGTTAAAAGCACATTATCTTGGGAGACTTTCCCTGTTCAATCTCATAAGGGATTTATTGTCACCAATATATTTGTGGTGAGTTCTGGGAATTCCTTACGAAAAAATAAAGTCTCAGAGAAAATATTCTGTGGAGCTCGGTGTTTGCATGGTTTTATGCTTTTTCTGTAGGACAAAATGTCAATTAAAACCATTCCTGTAACATGTCACTAGAGGGACATGAAAACATGGAGTAGATTAGCTCCTGTTGTTCTTAGTTATTGCTCTTTAATGTGGGAAAACACAACAGGGCTGATTTAAAGCTTTTCCTTCTCTGACTGAATGAAAGAGCTTTAAAACACGATCTTTGAACTGCTTGATGCTTGTAAAAAGAAAAAAAAGAAAACACATACTAGTGCTGGAAGATATTGTAATAGAATAGTGGTACACTAGCAAGCCTTCAAACATAACGTGCAAAGAAAAAGCATCTTTTACAGTGCTTACAGAAATTAACTTCCTAGTTAATTTCTTTCCTACTTTCCTAGTACCAGGTATTTATATTGAGCTCACCCACATAGTCCTTTTTATAATGCAGTTAAGTAGTATTAGACCTACTTTCTGTCCAGAGTGTGAGCTCTGGCCATGAAGCTTTCAGTGTCACCTCCAGGCTGTGTTTGACAGCTGTGCAGAAGAAGAAGGTTTTCTCATAGTCTGCTGCAGAAATGCTGGGGAGGCAGCAATGAAATTGCTTCTTAGCAGAGACTGATGCCCTGAAAGTGGCTCTTCTCCATCTTTTTCCAGCATCAAACCAATGAACCCACCTTCAGCCCTCACAATGGACCAGAAAAGGACCATCCTGGCACTTGACCTGAGCCTAGAGGCAGCAGCTGCAATGCTTGTCCCCATGTGCCTCCCAGCTGAGNCGGCTCTTCTCCATCTTTTTCCAGCATCAATGCTTGTCCCCATGTGCCTCCCAGCTGAGACTTGTGATGACTGCCTGCAGGATGCCACACGTGCCTGGTGGGATGCCACCAATGCCCCAGGCCACCATCTGAGCTTCAGGTTTGTAAACACACAACAAGAACATAACCTGGTGAATCCTGATGCTTTCAGTTTAGTGGTACTCTTCTTCACATTCATCCTGAAATAAACCTGTGGGCACTCAAGGTCAGTACAATTAAAAATTGGTAGTAACCAGGTTTTGGTTACAAGTAATCTGCCAGGACCCAAATGTGTCATGACTCCCCAAAGCCTCTTTTTGTGACAGGCATTAAGAGATCACAGCTGAGACATACCCTCTCTTGGCCAGCCTGGCTTCCAGGCAGCTCCAAGTCCTGTCTGGCACAGCAGCAAAGGGTTTGCAGCCATTTTGCATAGAATCACAGAATGTGTTGGGTTGGAAGGGACCTTTAAAGGTCATCTAGTCCAACGCCCCTGCAGTAAGCAGGGACATGTTTAACTAGATCGTATTACTCAGAGCCTCATCAAGCTGAACCTTGAATAACTCCAGGGGTGGGGGCTCCACAACCTCTGTGGAAAACCTGTTCTAGTTTCTCACCACTTTCAGTGTAAAGAACTTCTACCTAATGTCTAATCTAAACCTATTCTGCTCCAGTTTAAAACCATTGCCCCTCATCCTGTCACTACATGCCTTTGCAAACAGTCCCTCCCCAGCTTTCTTGTAGGCTACTGGAAGGCTGCTCTAAGGTCTCTCCAGAGCCTTCTCTTCTCCAGGCTGAACAGCCCCAACTCTCTCAGCCTGTCTTCATAGCAGAGGTGCTTCATCCCTCTGACCATCCTTGTGGCCCTCCTCTGGACCTCTTCCAACAGGTCCACATCCTTCTGGTGCTGAGGGCTTCAGAGTATCATCACCTCTGCCTCTCCCCTAAGTCTCCACCACTGCCTTGGCTGCCTGAAGCTGCCTCCAGCTCTGAAGACTTTTGGTACCCAAATGGGATGAACGCATTTCTGTTTCTGCCTGGGGGATGGGAGGAGGGTGCTGGTGACACCGGTGTCCCCTGGCCCTGCGCCAGGTGGGGAATTTTACTTACACATCTTTTGTCCACAGCAACTGCAAGGGTGCTCGGTATTGTTTTCCCATCCAAACAACCCCTGTGGTGCCTTTTGTTTTGCATGAAGTAATTAAGGAGAGGAAGCTGAGCCCTTTCCCTTCATGCCTTTGTTTCGCCTGTGTATCACATTACAGGTGCAGGGGTCATAGTGTGAACGTGTCAAAGATTGGTGGCAATAAATAGCTCCAGAAGAGGATTTGTATAACTGCTGCTTTGATGGAAAAGCAGACAGACGCTGGCCTCTTTTCTTTCTCTTTTTTTCTCCTTTTTTTTTTTTTTCTGGCTTGTTTTTATTTTGTTTTGTTTTTTAAAGAATGTAAAGACTCAGGAGAGCATTTAGGTTAGTTAGTCCCTCATTAACTCTTGAATGTTTACACATGCAGCATGATTAGTTACATGCTGTACCTGTCACTGCTTCTGCCCTTTTGTTCAGAGTACCTACAATATAGTACCTATATTTTACCTAAAGTGTGTAAGTTCTTGGAGAAAGTGCAATAATTGCAATTGATTTACTCTTCTATGGGGAAATAATGCCTGTCTCAAACAATAACATCAGCTTTTTCTTAATTGTATTACATTAATATCATATTAATCTGTATTCATATCCACATACAAAGCTGTGAAGCACGTTTGGGCTACAGGGGGTGCTTTTTCCCTACCGTAATGACACACGCAACTCTCAAAATATGTTACCAGGTCTGGGAAGTGCCTTTTTACCCACTCCATAGAGGAAAGAAAAAACGGAATTGAAGAAGGATAAAATAAAAGGCTGGCCCATAATCAAGCAAGCTGTACCTCACCTACCACAGCCCAAAGCTCCCACATTCAGTTCTGTTGTTAATCCAGCGGTGGGGATGGTGCCTCATTAACGATGTGTGGGAGCTTCGGACTATTTCTTTCTCCTGGCTCATAGCATCTGCTTTCAACAAATGTCTTTTATGCACATATGTGACCTTTTGGCTACCTACACTTAAGTCCACCTGTCAAGATGGCATCATGCCTGCTCCTGAATGTTATCCAACAGCTAGGCCATGGAGAAGACCAGCCCCTGTGGTCCTCTTAATGTTATATCTTTCAGAACACCTCCCTCTTCTCCCAGCCACGTGGTGGGAGAAGCCCACCGTGGCCACACATGGCTCCCAGTTTTGGAGAACAACCAGCCACTTGATTTCCTTGATGTCCAAGGAAACATGGTGACAGATACAATTTGGCACTGAGTGAGGGAGATGCCCTGGCATGGCAGCCTCCTGGGCCGCAGGGTCTCTGCAAATGCCAACCGCAGCGAGAGCCAGTTCCTTTGCAGCCTGAGGTTGTGGCAAAGCTGAGACCCAGACTGTAAAACCAACACACCTCAACAGGGCAGTCACAGATAAAATCCTGGTCGCTTTTCTCCTTCCCGAGATCAGGTGAGGCACCTTTCACTATGAAAGGTGAGGCACCTTTCAGAAAGCTTTTATCAGTATGGTTTCCTTCAAAATAGGTAATTTCCTTGATTTTTATTTGGAATGGATGGAATTTCAGTTCAGTGGCAAAAAGTGTTTGAAGTTGTCAAAACACAAAATTTCACAGTACAGTATTTGGCAAAAAGGCTTTTCTTTTTTTCCTTTTTTTTTTTTTTTTTTCCTGTTTTTCACTGTCAGACGGCTGTTTGAAAGGCAGATTTTGTTTTTCAACTTGTAGGCAATTGGACACATTTGCTTACTTGGAATGCAATACGCTGAGCTCTCCAAAGTGACTTTGTGTTTGATTTTTTTTTGCAAAAAATTATACCTGTTCTGTTTCAAACTGGAAAAGACGTCTAAATGGCAGAATTTCCTATGAAGTGGTAAGTCTCATTCCTCTTCTGCTTTGACTGGGTTCAAAACATCACAGGGAGGACTTTCCAATCAGGTTATTTATAACCTTTTGAATATGGAAACATTTCAATGTTTTCAACCTGTAGTGTGTGGAAACAGAGAAACAAAACATTTCCGTGTTTTTTGATAGCTGAAACAACAGGGCTAGACCCATGAAATATGAAAGGGGAACAGGGAATTAAACTACTTTTCATCATATAACACTCAAGGAGGTTGTCAGTGTTGCTGCCCAAAGAGCAGGGCTAGCACAAACGTGAAGAACTTTTCACATTCTGCACTAATTTCATTGGGGAACTTTTTAAAACATGATGTTGTGGAGGCCAAAAGCATAAATGGGTTCAAATTGGGATCAACAAATTTGACGGAGGAGGTCAATCTACCCCATCTGGATTACTGTTTCCAGCTCTGGAGTCCTCAACATAGAAAGGACATGGAACTGTTGAAATGGGTCCAGCGGAGGGCCATGAAGAGGGATGGAGCACCTCTCCTATGGGGGAGTTGGGGCTGTTCAGCCTGGAGAAGAGAAGGCTCCGGCGAGACCTTCTAGCAACCTCCAGTATCTGAAGGGAGCTACAGGAGAGCTGGAGAGGGACTCTTGGTCAGGAAGCATATTGACAGAACAAGAGGTAAAGGTTTTAAATTGGAAGAGGAGAGATTTAGATTAGAAATTAGGAAGAAAAATTCTTTCCTGTGAGGGTGGTGAAGCACTGGAACAGGTTGCCCAGAGACGTTGTGGATGCCCCATCCCTGGAGGTGTTCAAGGCCAGGCTGGTGGGACTTTGAGCAACCTGGTCTGGTGGGAAGTGTCCCTGACCATGGCAGGGGCATTGGATCTGGGTGATCTTTGATGTCCCTTCCAACTCAAACCATTCTATGATTNTTGACAGAACAAGAGGTAAAGGTTTTAAATTGGAAGAGGAGAGATTTAGATTAGAAATTAGGAAGAAAAATTCTTTCCTGTGAGGGTGGTGAAGCACTGGAACAGGTTGCCCAGAGACGTTGTGGATGCCCCATCCCTGGAGGTGTTCAAGGCCAGGCTGGTGGGACTTTGAGCAACCTGGTCTGGTGGGAAGTGTCCCTGACCATGGCAGGGGCATTGGATCTGGGTGATCTTTGATGTCCCTTCCAACTCAAACCATTCTATGATTCCATCAGAGGCAACTATGATATTCCATATGTTACCTCCAGCTCAGGAAGTCCCTGAGCTACAGACTTCTGGAAGAATTCCTATATTTCTGCTGCCTCCTATAATTTTTCCTTACTTGTTTGTTGCTGCTCAAAGAAGGATAACAGGTTAGAGGATCTTTGGTCTGACCTTGCCCTTGTGTCATTGGCTGATCAGAGAACACGGACAGAGAGACAGAGAGGAGAGGAGAGGAGAGGATGGAGATTTTAAGTTGGTGAGAACAGAGAGGGCCCCATTTGGCAGCTATTTAATGCTTAATATTGTATTTGGCACCCAGTTACCATAGTGATTGGCAGCTGATTGACAGGATTACGTCATGGAGCTGTCTCTGTAGAGCATATTTTCAAGGGGAAAACATCACTTTGTTGCCGGAGATGGGACCAAGGCTCAGTACACTTGGATCGAGGCAGGGCTTTGAAGAGAGTCTTCTATTTAAGCAACCAAATATTAACACTTCCTTCCCAGTGAGATGCAAGTGAAAGACAAATAGCCATCAGGACTTTAAGGCTGTCTAGACATCTCATCATCCTTGTGAGTATCTGAGACTCTGCAGCAGCTGCCAGGCTGGCAGCACAGAGCACCTATTGAACCAACGTGTTGGCATCCCAGCCTCGGGGATCTGCCATTGAAATGCAGGCCTAAAAATGTTGGTTTCAGAAATGCCACAGAAGAAAATGTCATAAATAAGGATAGCAGGAATAAAACACAGTGCCAGAAACCAGTGGATATCACAGAAAATTTCCTCTTGGATATTTAAAACAGTCTGGTTCCGTCAACCAAGTCACAATATTGGGCATGACCATGCCTTCTTTGCTTTTGAAGGACAAGTGAAGAGTGAAGTGATTTGCCAGTTTCCCTGCAGGATGTTTACCAGGTCAGTTGCAAGGCTGTCACTCCTACTGGTGCTGTTCCATACCATTTACACAACATCCCTTGATTTTTGTTGCCTTGCATCAGACAAGCCCAGGATTTGCTCACACATTGGTGGGATTCAAGTGTGCATGAGGAGGGACTTTTGTTAGATAGGAAAAAAGGGGTTGAGCTCCTCCAGGGACTTAGCCCATGGATAACGTGGCTGGAGTGCTCCTAATCACACTCTGTCCTGCAGGTGTTCCCTAACACCCTTTATTTCCAGGGAGACCTGATCCTGAACTGATCTTTGTCCTGTGTAATCATGCTGTGTAAATCAGGCTACAAGAGGCGTCCACAAAACAATGCCAGACTTCCCAGCCCTCCTGCTTAAGAGGAGGACATCCAGGAGCTCGCTCATGCCTGGAAAAGCTCAGAGCAACAGTATAGTCCTTTTGTTTGCACATATGGGACCCTGGCTGGCTACAGTGAGAGGAGATGTTAGAAGCTGGTCATGCCACCCAATTGCTGCTGTCCCAGAGACCTTCTCAGTGGCCATCAGACAGCAGTAAAATTCACCTCCTGCTTCCAGATGCTCTCTGGAAAAGCCATTTGCCTCTGTAGCCTCAGGGGCAGCCTCAACACTGGATTTCCCTGTGGCAGAGCCAGCCTCTGGTGGGACAGATGTCCTCTACCCCAGCTGCTGAACAAGCATGTACTTTCTCTTTGCCAGACTGTATTTAACCCACCCCTAATGATATACTAGATTAATGTTCAAGGTATCACAAAGTTGGGGAAGGCTCCATTACAGGTACTTGCAGTACAGACAGCACATACGGATGCATGTCCCTTGCGAAACGTAACACAGATGTGGTCCATGTGTTGGTCAGATGGCAGGGACTTGGATCCTCTCTGGGCATGCACGTGTGCACGACTCAGCACTGATAAAGGTCCTCCTTCTCCATAACAGCCACTTGTAGGAGTTGCAGGGTGCATAGTCAGTCTCTTGGCAGGTAAATCAGCTGCTTTTGGCTTCCCTCAGCACATACACTGAGTAATTCGTGTGGCTGTTAGGGTCTTCTGCTGTGACGCATGTTGTGGAGCTCTCTGGTCTGCACATGGGGAGGTGGGGTCTCCCAGGTTTCTGTCAACACAGCCACAGCACTCAGACAGGGAAGTGGAAGGACTGAGGGGAACATCACGCCTTTGCCAAACAGGCTGGAAGACAGGGGCAGCCCTCGGAGCTGGAATACAGCTGCCCCCAAAAACCCACTGAAGGCGATGGGGCAGTAAGGGGGATTTTATTTAAGCTAGGAAAACAAGTTTCTGTAATCTCTGAGTAATCTAATCTACTATCAACTGGAGATGATAAATCTAACTATTTTCATACAACTTTAAAGCATCCCAAACAAAATGCAGTATTTACGTCCCCCTTTATTCAGCACTGTTACTCTATCTTGCCACAGGCGCTGGGGAAAAAAAAAAAAAAACAACACAAAAACCAAGGCAAAGACTTCCATTGACTTCAATGAGAGATGGATCCGGCCCTTTACAGAACAGCTTTATAGGTCTCCATGCTCAGAGGGAGTAGCAGCTCTCTCAGACTACATGCCAGAGTGTTTCTTTATAAAGATGCTTTCCTTTGGACTTCCAGCAACAACGACACCGCCTTTATGCACACACATGGGCACGCACAAAAGCCACGAAGAAGTCATCCATCTTAGCAAACGTGTTATGCCTTCTAAGCGTTTCTAAATCAAAGACTGATAAATAAAACATGGGTTCAGTGTTAAAAGGAAAAAAGAGCCCTTTTAACAGATTAAAGTGCTCACGGTGCCTGACACTGTGAAATAAGAGTGTTAGGCAGCAGGGCAGTTAAGAAAAAGGACTGGTTTTGCTGACAGGTACAAGCTGTTGTGTGTCTTGTAACAGCCATTGGCAGAGAAAAAGCCCAAAAGCTACTTCCCCAGCAAAGCCCTCCCAGAAGGCAACGAGCTGTAGCCATCTCTAACTCAAAGTTGTGCACGTTCTCCAGCTGAACATTGTGAGACAAAGCTTCACTCGCTGAAGAAAAAGGAAAAGTTTTTAGGGCCACCAAAATAAATAAGCAAAGAATATCAGCATCCTTTTGCTATATTGGATTGTTACAGCAGACTGGAAGCCCCACTGTTTTATGCAGCATTTTTTTTGTCCTCAGCATCTTGATTTTTCCTAAAGCCCAGTGCACTGGGATACATCTTTAGGTGTATTTCAAATTGCTCCTCAACAGTTGCAAAAGAAGGGGTGGGAAAGCCTTGTGACCTCTCCTATTCCTCCAGGACTGTGAAGAGCGCGGCCAGGACATCTAAAGACTACATTTGTACAGATGGGAACATTTCTCCACGTGAAGTTGCATGAACTAATTATGTTTATTTGGCTGATCAGAAAAAAAAAAAAAACAAACCAATCATTAAGACCAATTTTTCTTTCACTCTTTCCTTTTGAGCCTGTGGTACCTTGAAGGAGGGGAGTCTTACAGCAGAGGTCACTGAAAATCCTCCTGAATATTTTATCAGTTCTGCTTCTTATGGTTTAGTCTACAAAGACAAACCCGTATGTGTGAAGGGCACGGAGCTGAGAACAAGGAGGGGGGGAGGAGGGGTAAACCTGTGTCTGCCCTTGCTTTAATTCCTGACCAGAACACAGAGCTGTGGAAGGGGCAAACAAAAAGAATTTGTGTGCCATTAGGATCCTGCTTTATTAAAAAAAAAAAAAAGACCCCCAATCAATGCGAATGAGAGCAAGATGATTTTGCTATCGGGCTGGTAAAGGAGCAGTTTTACTACACCAGCTGGCATCCCTTAACCTTTTAGGACTAACTTGCCTCCTGCTCTCATGGATGTGAAATGTTGCAGCAAATGGCAAGCCCAGGTTAGAGCACAGACAGGCAAATCCACGATGCTCTTTCCCTCACCCAGCAGTACGAGGTGGCCGTGGAGTGACCACCGTGGAAAAGCCCTGTTGCTACCTTTGCCATTTGATAACCGTTTCCCTGCAGTCACATAATCCACCTCCAAAATGCCTTGGACAGCAAGACATGTGGCCAAAGGCAGGTGGGGGGAACCTATAAAATGAAATTGCATAATTTATTGGCTGCTAAGAGCTAAGTTCTGTCTTGCCCTAGGATGTAATTATGTACCTTTATTGTATGCTGATAATAGTCATCTGCAGTCTGATAGTGGCTTTACTATCTTTTTAAAATGATGAGAAATTAACACCATTATGAAAGAAATCCCTTTTTGACATACTGACACCATGGTGTTCATGCAGGGACTGAATGGGAACGTAACCTGACGAACCTCACTTGGTATCCCCTCAGCGAGGCAGGCTGGGCTCTGTCAGCAAAGGGAATCACTAATTTCCCCAGGGCTGCTGCTTGTGTTAGGTTTAGGGCCAATACTGGCACAGCAGCTGAAGTTTGATCAGGGGCAGAAGGAAGGAGAACACCCCACACCAGAACCATATGGGACTGCCACAGCTACTACCCCCTTTTTCTCTTCAGCAAGAGAGAAAGAGGGAGTTTTATGTCTGGCAGGCTGGCTCACCCCATGTTCAGTGGTCCTTGCTTAATATTATGCCCCAAGTGAGTTTTCTATTTGTCTTCCATTTATTTCATGTCATTCATAATAAGCATCCTTCCAGCCTTAGCAGGTCAGAGCATCAGGTCCTCACAATTAGAGCTTCTCGTAGCATTTCTTTGTATTTCAGAGAAGTGGGGAAAAAAATACTTTTGCTCACAGGGAGAAATTCTGAGCTTGTTTTTTAAATAATTTTCTTTAATAAAATCTTGGCAGAAGCTTCCATCTTGGTCAGAAAGACTTAGATTTTCCACAGTACTCTTTCATTCAACAGCATCTCCCACACACTCATAAGGCAACGGCTTTGGTGAAACACTTTGGCCGTTACAGCTTACATGCAGCCTGGGACCTTGCACTTCTCTTTTTTTTATTTATTTACTTACTTATTGTAGAATTGACAGCCTGTGGACAGATAGCTCAGGTTCATCTACCCAGTATCTGCTGCAGGGAGCAGAGGGCTTGCTCTTTCCTTGCCCACGTGCTTCAGCTCTGAGACACAGAGAGCCTCTGCTGACACTGACAATTAACACCAATTACACCCACAGTTTTGTAGGGTGAACATCTACCCCCTGGGAGGCTGAAAGAGACCTACTCACTTCATATAGGCTACCTGATAGTCATTAGATAATAATGATTTACGGACTGCAGCTGGGCTCTGGCAGATGACCTGGGTTTCATCAGTCTCCCCTGACAGCTTCAGCCTACCACACCTGGGACTTTTGAAGGAATAAATGCCACCCTCTATTGGGACTATTCCCTCCTTGATTTAAAAAATGGTAGGAGATTTGGGGTTTAATTCTCCCGTTTACCCTAACATGGAAGATGAGCAGAATAGATTGTCAGATCTGTAACCTGTGGAAATGGCTCTTCCACTGCAACTCCAAATCCTCTCCAGTTCCCTACAGCCAGACCAGAGGTAGCAGGAGATGCATGACACTAAAGGGCATCACTGGCAGCCAGAGAACTGAGCCCCCATGCAGTAACTATAGCACAGGCACAAGTTTATCCCATGAAAAACAGGGTGATCAGAATCTGAGTCCCTTTGTTTCAAGAGCCCTAACTTGGGGCGCACACACAGCACCAGTGCAGGGGGGTACTCAGTGCTTTGGGATGGTAGATGGCAGTACCAATAGCATTTGGAGCACAAAGATGATCAGAGGGCTGGAGCAGCTCTCCTGTGAAGACAGGCTGAGAGAGCTGGGGCTGTTCAGCCTGGAGAAGAGAAGGCTCCAGGGAGACCTTAGAGCAGCCTTCCAGTATCTGAAGCGGGCTCCAGGAGAGATGAGGAGGGACTCTTGGTCAGGATTGGAGTGATAGGATGAGGGCCAGTGGTTCTGAATTGAAAAAGAGGATATTTAGATTAGATACTAGAGTAGAATTCTTTGTTGTGAGCATGATGAGGCACTGGAACAGGTTGCCAAAGAAACTGTAGATGCCCCATCCCTGGAGGTGTTCAGCACCATTCTGGATGGGGCTTTGAGCAAACCTGGTCTGGTGGGAGGTGTCCCTGCCCATGGCAGGGGGGTTGGAACTCGATGATCTTTAAGGTCCCTTCCAATCCAAACCGTTCTGTGATTTAATAAATAAAAATTAAACTGGTGTTCCTGAGTTGTTCCTGTGTAGCCCCTTCCAGTGTGCACCTGCCTTTCGGTATGTCTCAGCTCTCCAGGAAGAAAAGGGGAATCTTTTTGCAGGAGTTTGGTGGTGGGCAATAGAAAACCCACCCCGTGCAGGCAATTCTTTCGGGGAAGGAGAGAGCACCGAAATGCCCCCTTTAGTTCTGTGAAATGGGAACTGCCTTTTTACTAATTAACTGATATATTAGCTTTCTCTCGGTGTACAGATATTATGAAAAATGTGCTGACGAGTCTCCTTTCCCTAAAACACCCCTGCTTCTTTATGTTTCCCTTTCTCTTTTCCCCAAGGGAACTTCTGTCAGGCCGGTGTGCCCATCAGAGGAATGGAAGGCTGTTGTGAGGTGCCAGACATCCCTCCACCACATGCAGCTGGATGGGTCCAGGTTCCCGACCACCTCCTTACACACAGAGTGTTTTCACTTATCAGGCAGCAGTGCTTTTACGACTCCTTCTTTCCCCGGAGCAATCACTATTGCTTTTGGAGTTGATCTCTGAACAGATGAAGTTTCGTGAGGGAAATAAAGAGGAAGGGGCCCTGTGGAGAGTGAGTGGGGAAGCTGCTCCAGCAGAAATGAGAGAGAGTGGAGGGGCTGGTGTAAGGGGAAGGAGAAATGGTAGTGGGAGGGAAAACAAGGCCACTTTGAAGAGCTCAGACCTTGAAAGCCCCAGGGCTACCATCAATGAAGGCATGTTTGGGCTTTGACTCCATCCAGTCTGGCATTGTGTCACAAGATGCCCTGAAGATCTGCTCCAGTTGAGGAGAGTGATTTCTCCTTCAGATTGGTTCATCCTACTGAGAAAATACTGAGACTTCATAAGTCAAACTGAATTGGATCTCCTACCCTCCAACAGACTTGAGCCTGAGAGGTTGGATGGAGAAAAATCTTAAGATGGATCCTCTTGATTTCTCAAAATCAATTTGTGTTATACTGCCATTTCAGTAATTTGTTGGGAATTTTAAACCTGAGGAAGGAATGTTTGTCCTGATGCTGAGCACTACACAACCCAGCAAAGTAGACAATTCCCATTCCCTCATTTGCATCTCTTCCTGCAGCCTGCAGATTTCTTTTTGAAGCCCAAGTTTTAGCTGCCACCACAGTCAAGGCAGAAGAGGCAGATGCAGTAGAAAAAAAAAGAGAACCAGGAAGAAAATGAAAAAGAAACTCTTCTAATGAGAAATGATGCTAAAGCCAGCTAAACCAACATATTCATTCCTCTGAATTTCTGTCTCCCACAGCCACTTTGTCTGCATGTCTGCCCTTCCTTTCCTCTTATTGCCAATAAATGCTGTTGTCTGTACCACACTATTAACTTTTTAAATATCTCATTCTAAAAATTAATGTGTTTTTAATAAAATCTCCCAATCGCCCATGCAGAGAAAATGACCGATTAGCGTGTACAGCATGTATTGATGGGAAAAGCAACTTTCAACATCCTCCAGCTTCCACTACTGGGTAGCAATTTGTATTTTAAAAATAATGTTTCCTTTGTCAGCTGCATTCTCACTTATTGATGTTGAAATGATTTATAGCAGAAATACATACAATGGTGACATTGTTATGTTTAACTGCCTATTTTAGGTCTTAAGTCAGAAAGCTTTATATATTGTTATGGTAACAATATTGTTTGTCTTGCTCTTCTTTGGGTTTACTCTGGTTTTGGGATGACTTCCTTTACGTCCCCTCGCTCTGTAACAGACATGTTTATTTTTACATTAACATTTGACATTAAGTTAATCACTTAAGTCACTGTATAACTTTTGCTGAATGGGAATACTGGAAGTTCAGCAGTTCCTACAGTTTCTCATTTTTGTTCTGCAACTTAACAACCTACGTTTGATATTCTGCTCTTTCTACCTTCTTTTGCACCTATTTGCTGAAATGAAGCTCAAAAGAAGTTGATTTTTGTGGCAAAACTGAGGCGCAGTACCGCAGCTTCCTTGAAAAGAATTGAGAGGCAAAGAAAACTTTGATCTCAGAGCTGTGATTCCAAACGGGTTGTAAATTTGTCCCCAACAAATGCCTTCCCTCCACCACTGCTATATCAGACAAGAACCACAAATTCTCCTCCTACCATAAAATACTCCACTATCTCCATTGCAAAGGGAAGAAAAAGTGGCCAGATGAAAGAAAGTAGCACTGTGTTATGTCAGAGGAGAATATGTGCCTTGAAAAGGAATTGTAGGCAATGACTCAGGACATCCTCAAGGTGCCTTTGATGCACCTGAGGGGCACAAAGGCACTCTGATCCCAGCTCCCTTCTCTGTTTTGTTCTTTTGATTAAAATCTGACCACATAATTTACATCATTTTGTAAAGGAGTTTGTTTTCATTCTTGCCATTCAGAAAACTAATTTTTCCTCCTTATGGATTTTCCCCTAGACTGAGCAAACTGAAATTCACTCCAAGTAACCAGTTTCTGAAATTAAAGAAGCCTCAGTTAAGCATTATTCTCAGATCTTCTTGAAGGGAAAATACCAAAGAAAAATAATAATAATAAAAAAAGATTTTATCTTTGCTTTAAGAAAAATGGGTGATGCATGAAATTGAAACTAGCTTTGCTGGATGAGGTGATGAGTAAAGATGAAGCACTCCTTCGTCTTCTGAGGGGATGAGCAAGCAGATAAGTAAGACTGACCCTTTGACCTCCCGAGCCTGCCAATATTGTCTTTTTCTGCATGGAGCTTTCCATGTCTGACACTGGATAGGCAATCATCCCCAGGTTACTGGTGGGCAGCAACATCTTGTTTGATTGACTGTACAAACTAGGGGTTCTTGAGACTGGGGTTCAATCAGTCCCTGCTATGCTTATCATCTCACCAGGTCACTTCTGTGCTATGTCAGCCTTGTGGGTTTTGGGAGGAAGGGAATATCTTTGCACTAGGGAATATCTCACACTATGTGATGATACAATGCCTGATGCTAGGAGGTGTTAAACAGACTTCAGATGAGGGTCTCTTGACATTTACAGTGTTGAAAATACCAATAAAAGTCTTACATCATGCTCCACCTATATCCTTAAATATTAATATCTTCTGGCTGGATTATCATCTGGTGCATAATAATGTTGCCCTGCGGAATCAGATGCTGCTCTGGAGATCCCTACCCACCCAACCCAGATACAGCTTTGTAGGGGTCATTCCTGGGTCATTCTTTGCAGCTCATTTTGTGTTGTCATTGGCAGAATTTCTCAAAACAGCACAAGCAAAATTACAGATCTTACTATTTCCTGCCAAGGACACTTTCAGAAGCTCAGGAAATAAAGGCTCTCAACAGACTGGACTGGAGCCTGTTAGGAAAATTCAGCTATGGACTTTCATTACAGTTCCATATTACCTTGAAGACTGAAAAAGCCTCACAACCTGATGGGCACTTTCTGAATTGTACAGGTTTTTCTTCTTGGCCAAAAATAATTTCTTTCAACAAGAAAGAATGGAAGAAATCGACTGCAACCAACAACACTAATGGTCCCTTCTGCTGTTGTGTTCCCAAACATATAACCAACACTGGTGACACTGCACCCTTCTCCTTTTCAAATTCATAATTTCCTCCGAAGAGATTTATGCCTAAAATATTGAAAAATCTCTATCCTAATTTGTACTTTACCTGTGCTAGTGGTTCCAGCTGAAATCAAAGGCCCCTTTGTGTTTCACTGTTGTTCAGGCATAGCAAGATTCAGCCCCTAAGCTGAACACTTTACAGAATATTAAGGTAAGACCAACGAAACCGGTGAAGTGTGGAGGAGAAGAAACTTTCCTGAGACCAGGAAAAGACCATAAAGCAGGCCACTGCCAGAGCTAGGAATAGAATCAACGGCCCTTCGCTGCCACTCTACTACTTTCCCGTTTCTTGTAATCACATTCTGTGTGAAAATAAACTTGGTCTAAATACTGTTGGGTTTTTGTTTTTTCTCTGCCACGACAAGTAAGAATAATATAAATTTATCAAATTCCACTAAAATGTAAAAATTCAGCATTCCAGACCAGCACACAACAGCACCAGACTTTTCAATACAGAAACTACTTTCAGAGGGCTTGGGATACTTGAATAAATATATTTTGCTTATAGACCCTTCATACTTGCCTTTAAGAATAACTTCCAGTTCACTGCATACAATTCACACTGGTTCCTCAAAGGACAGAGCACTGGCGCTATTTTTTCTTCCCTCTCTTCAAATCCCTATTCCCTTTCCACATCCACTTGTTTGTTGAGCAGGCAAATGACTGCATTTTTTGCTAATTGGCCATATGACACATCCCTGACTCGCAAATTGGCTGCCACCTCTTGGCATGGACAAATAAAGAGCTGAGTGGTTGCTGCCTTTCCTTCTACATTTGAGCAGTTGAGATCTAACTGAGCACCAACTTTCACAACCCTCTTAGGATGCTGTGTCCGTCAGACAAATTTACTTGAGTGTGGCGAAATGTTACTGGGAGGAGGACTGGCAAAACAGGGGGGCCATGCAGATGTCTTTGCTATAAAAGCCAGGCTTATAAAAAAAAAAAAATAAAAAGAAAATGCCCAGTAGCAAGTCTAAAAATGCATTTTTTGGGAAAGATAAGGCTCTGCCCTGCTTGAGGCAATGGAAAAAGAATCATTGTCAATCCAAAAGCCATACAATGTTGTTTATTGCAGGATTGAATCCTAGGCATGTGAGCACTGCTGAAGAGCTTTATAGGAAAAAGGGAGCCCCATTGAACACCGCTAGAAAGTGATCTAAGAAAACCAGTGCTCACCAAAGAGAAAACAGGCAACACTAGTTAAGTTTGATTTGACATCTCATTCCTTGTGTATTTGCTTTATACAAAATGCATTTCATTGTCTTTGTTCACAGGAAATTAGTTTCGGGCTGTCAATGACATTTGTTTCATGATGTAATTAAAAGAAAAAAGAAAGAAAGGAGGGGTTGTGGCAGTGATGGTAGACTGTGCTGGAATTAATCCCAGCCCATTTCTCTAAAACAAGTAAGAACAAACTCCCAGGCTATTTCTTAACATTACTCCTTAATCTGCCATTGTCAGAATTACCATGCTGGGGGAGAGGAAGGGAGGGCATTCACACTATTACATTGGGTCTGAAATAGGACCTAGATGCTCTCATAAAGCCAGTTGAAAGAGAGACTCTTCTAAAGGTAAATTCAGAGCACCCCAAGGAATGGCTTCGTGGGGTCCAGTTAACAGACAATTGATGCTCTGGCAACACCAAGCACCCTTTCCTCCCCACTCCCAGCCAGGCACAGCCTCATCCCAGCATCTCATCTCATCTAAAAGTAGGCACTCTGGATACACTCCACTGTACCAATAAAACAGACATATTAATGTCCTGCCAGAGCTTAAAGGTCTCTCTCAGTTGACATTCTCTACATCCACTTGCCTTCTCCACAACTTTTTTTACTCTTCCCCTTCCTGGCAAAAGACTCCCAAAAAAAGTCTTCCTCTTTTCACTCAGTTCGCTCTTCCTAGCCTCAGTGCATTTTTAAATACAGTCTTCTTTGGGCTTGTTTTTCTACCTTAAATATCTAAGCAGTTCTAAGCATAGAGTTGCTGCTGGTTCGCTCAACATCTATTCCTCCATGATTTTGTCTTCTCCCAAAGAGAGAATCACTGCTGCACAGGACCTGTGGGCTCACCTGGAGGTACAGAAAAAAGCCCCTTCAAAGCCTGGTGGGTGTGTGGGGAGAGTGTATTCAGGGTTAAAATTCAGGGTGAGGAAGAGCTCTACCTCCAAGTGGGATTGGCAGGTTTGATTGCCTCCTATTCTCCCTCTCTTCAAGCACGTCTATTTTTTGATGCCATATGTCACTGAGTAGATTCTCTGCTGGTGTGAGAGCCTTGCTCGCCCTGCTCTCTTCTTATAATGTCTTGTGTCTGAAGGTTTTGGCATTCTGTTTGTCAGAGGGCACTGGGGACCGTGTTGTGGTTTGTGCAGGCAGCATTTTCAGTGGACTAAGCAATCTGCTCTGTACTCGCTGAAACCCGGCCTCATGGACCCTATCAGCCCTTTTCCTGTTTTATTTTCATGAGCTCCCAAGAACTGCTGGGAGATGTGTTATGCATGCTGAGCGCTGTGCTCACACACCACTTCCCTGAGCTTAATACCAGCCTGGTCCTCATTGCACTCGTGTGTTACTGAAAATACATACTAACTCAGCAACAACAAGAGCAATTCTGGATCTCAGCTATGTATAAAATAAATTAAAAAAAAATCAACCTATTCCACCTAGATTATGGTTTTACTTTTTTTTTTCACATCAATTCTTTGACATTTTCCTGGGCAACCAGAAAGGGACTTCAGAGCAACTTGTTCATTTGTGTATTCACAGCCTCTTGAGATTATATCCTTGAGGATATAATCTAAAGTACTTTTATAGACTGTATGGTGCCTGAGATGTCCCTCAAATTCAGCAGGTATGAAATGCAGGTTACCCCTGCTGCCTTGGAGTCACAACAAGGGCCATGTATAGGGTGGCAGTAGATGCCTGTGATGAATCATTCCCCAAATACCTTTTCTTTTAGTTTCAGGGGACTTCAGAGGAAGCCCAAAATCACTGAAGACATACAGCAGCACTTCTCACAAATGACTGAGTGAGAACTGGTAGCTGAATGAAATTGGTGTCAGCTCTGGCTGACCTAAGCCACAATGGGCTTTCCATGTGCTGAGGAGATTTTTTTCACAGTGAATAGCAAAACCTAGAGATCCTCTGCCTATCACCTCTAAGCTGGATGGGGCTTTGAGCAACCTGGTCTGGCAGGAGACATCCATGACCATGGCAGGGGGGGTGGAACTGGATAATCTTTAAGGTCCCTTCCAACCCAAACCATTCTATGATTCTATTTGCATCACTCAGGGGCAAGACCAGCTTAAGGCTGAGAGCAGTGCAGGTGATCTTGCTTACCTGCAGTAACTACCTGATGTGGTTGTACTGTTTCCAGAACTGTCTTTGCATGACTTTCCTCAGCTCTTCCAGTTCAAAAAGTCAGCTTTGCCCAAGGCACAGCCTTGACCTGCACTGCTCTTAGGGGTACAGGTTGTCTGAAGTGGAAGTCCCCCTAGTCCCCCCACAGTGCCTCTACATGAGGTACAAGTCCACACTCAGTCCTGAAGTTCATATAATGTGTTGTAAGGTGTCAGCAAAAAGAGATTTTCTTTTCTTAAACAACCTTACTTTTATTTGTCAATATACTTATACTTTCTGTATAAGGGCATTTTATGTACCGAGAGAAGGTTGGCTCCCCCTCCTTTTTTCGTTTAAGGGCTAATACATACGTAAGCTAATTTGTTCTGGCTATTATCACAATTTATTTCTGTTGCTACAGGGCAGCCAATAACTTTAATAAAGGACGTTCCAGTTACCCAATCTTCCCAGTTAATAAACTGCATTGAAATATCCAGAATGAATTGGCTCCCACATGCTACAAATACAGAAAATTACCATGCTGTAGTGTTATCACTACCACACAGGTACAATTAAATGTGTGTTATGCATGGAGCTGCACAGGACATTACCAGTAATGTCAAATGCAATTAAAAAGGAACTATTGTGTGGCTCCATCTGAAAAATCAACCTGTTTGTATATACTTTACACTGGATTACTCACTGGATAGGGCAGTATTGAACCACTTGGTGCTTGAGATTCACAGGAGAGAGCTAAGTAAACAAAGGAGCAGAGCTTGCCAGTGCCATGGTTAAAAGTGAGGAGCTGAGGCCTTCCACCTCAGATGAAAGCATGAGATACTTATTTCCTGCATCACTGGAACACTATTTGTTCGTTAATGTTGACCTTACTGGGCATAGGCACCTTTCAGAGGGTTGCAGGTTTTGTTCAGCCATGTGCATTATCCTTCTCCTATAGAAGTGACAGTTTTGTACAAGTCCACTGCTCTGTTTAATAGATATCATTCTATCCTGTTATGCTCTAGTTCTTCTCCCTTTATCTTTAAGTCTTTAAGGTTCAGTCTTCTTTTTATACCCCTTGTCAACCCAAAGACACCCCTTGATCCACACGATTGCAACAATAAAACTGTCGGTATCTTCCTACAGCTCAGCTCTTGGAAATAAAATCCTCTCTTGAGACCTACCACCATATTAAAGAAAATATGAGTTCAGTATTTTGATTACTTTTATTTGGCGGTTTCTTTTGCTTACAATGCAAAACTGCAGTGTCCTTGGACCAAAGTCAGTGGTGAATGAAAGCTGAACAAAGTCCCACTAAGGCTCTGTAGTTGCACAAATCCATCCTTGGTCCAATGTGTAGAGACTTACACAGGACAGCATTAGGGAGGGAGCCTCTGAATCAGACATTTTAAAACAGAAAACAAATTATTTTTTGGAGATCAGTTGAAAATTTAATACCTAAAATTCACTATTGGCCTAGCAAAGGACACTACTGGGACAACAGAGTTATTTGCTTTGAATTTAACAGGATAACGCTGGTTGAGGTCTCCTGGACCTGTGAGTGTCCTTCACACAACTATGAGCTATCACACCTTGACATGACACTGACCTAATTGCAGCAACTTGTGTGACTGCTTCCCCTTGCAAAGCAAAATGAGCCCAGGCACGGATGATACCCCATGTCTTTTTATTAGTCCAGAATGCTTTCTCCACAACCCCCGCCCCCCACATTTTCAGCTACATGATCGAGGCTCTCAAATAAACACCATAATTCCCCAAATGAATAAAAATCACATTGTGAACCTGCTACTGCCTTAAAATGTTGCGTTGCATATTGGTCCTGGTGCATGGTGGCAGACTTTGCCAAAGAGGAGAGTAAAACACAAGATTTCTGAGACCATGTCCTTGGATAGAACAAATCCACCCAGCTCCATCCAGGTGTCTGGAGCTACAGCATCTTACCCCCACCAGTGTCAAGCTTGTATGTTTATTCTTTCATTACGAAGTTCAGAACAATTGAAATGGAGGTCTAAACATCAAAATAATAGCTGTTTCATGAAATTATTAAAAATTCACTCCTTTAAGAAGGGTGTGTTCAAGTACGGTCTCTCTCTGCACCACTGGGGACCACAGTTCCCATGCCTACAGGATTCCTGGGAAGCATTCCTGGAGATAGAGCAGCCCTTGCTGAACAAGGAATTTGTAGCTAACTCTGAATCTCCTTGTGTTGGAACTCTTGACCAACTGTTGACCAGAGGACATCGCCCCATCCCCAGGATGGCGTGTTCCTCATGTAGCTATTGCAGCAGCTGGTAAGTAACGCTGTCCGTGAAGTGGATGAGCTCTGTGCGGGGAAAGGGAGAACGAGGAGGGATGTGGGGGCTGCCACTCGTAAAGCCCATGCAGACATTGCCTAAAATGCCATGCTACTGTGGAGTTACAGTCATGTCGAATGTATTGCAAGCCACAATATTGGGTGGGAGCAATTACAGCATGCATAATTGCCGCCTTCCTTTCCCCACGCCATCCTCCTCAGCCCGAGTTTCACGTGCACACATTATCCTGGGGGTGGAAGCTGATATAACACGAATTTAAGAAAATTGCGCCATTCCCTAATGTCCACATCACACAGATTGATTTGCATTTGCTTGTAACTGAAAACACATGGCTAGTCACGGTTTAAGAAAAATAAAAAGGATTACAGCAACCCCAGACCATGACTGAAGGGAGCTATTCAGCCCCTGCATTGTATCATTTAGCTTCACAGTGGAGCAGATACCTAATCTAACATCCAACAGGCCATCTATAATCAAAGAGTTTGCTGCTCCCCGGCCGTCCTGGAATGATCGTTTAAGCGTTTGACATGACAGATATCCAAGGCTCGTTTGGCAAGGGGAAAGTAGCACCAAAGGGAAAAACCCAGGTAAGAAAACCTTTAGGAGGCTGATTGAAATTGCAGGTGACAAGGGGATTGATGGCAACGGCAATTAGGTGGCCCCTGGGAAGTAGATAACTGTTAAAGAGACAAAAGCTTGGTTCTGCATGGGACACCGCAGTCGTCCCCTGGTAGAAAGAGAGTGACCTGCTCCTCTCTGAGACGGCAGAGTGATTTCCAGCAGGGCTCCCGCTCTGCACCTCATTGGAATTCAAGAAAGCCCAGAGCGGAATATTTTCCCTGTTCTCAGACCCCGATGAGATTGTTCTCCCACAACGCAGTCAGTACAGTGCCTGAGAAAATTACTTTGAGAAACGCTGGGCTTCAAACCATTACCTTAAGTAGAATCCTTAGGCTGAATTTAAAGCACGATGTGATGCAGGTGCTTGTGTCCTTCCCTTTTCTTTTCTTTCTCACTTGATTTTATTTTGTATTCTTTTAATGTTATTTATCTTTAGAAATTCATTCAGACCACGGATTGTTTGTTTTTCATACTTCTGGGCTCGTCGAACTGATGGATAAATCTAAGTAATGAATCCCATGACTGCACTATTGAAATTATCTCAACCACCAAAATGTCTGTTTAATCTACATCAGAGTGCCTGCGCTCCTTTTGTGCCCAGATAAATCAGCTAAGCATAACAAAGTACCTCCAAATTCATTTCCAAAGATCTGAAAAGCGGTTGGGTTGTCTTAGTGTAGTTCTACAACTGGCAGCTGTCTGGCAGTGTTTCTGACACAAAAAAAAAAAGGAGGGGGAAAGTGGGGGGGGAAACTTCTCTCTCTAAAAGAAAAGAATTATTTTATTAAAATATGAATTCCGGAGGTTTTTTCTTGTTTTGTTTTAATTTCTTTTGCCAGTCAAGCAATATTCTCACTGAAGGAAATGAAGATGCTCTTAGAAAAAAACATCTTCATTTTCTTCTTTAATTATCCTTTCTCTTTGAGTGGATGGGATGTATCTGAAGCAGCCAAAAGTCCACAGACATGGGCAAACTTCCAGTCTTGCTGAAGTGATGCCCAGGCAGGAGAAGCACTGCAAAAGCAAGAGCAGTGTTGGTGCCCACAGACATGCTCGCACAAGGTCACCCTCCCATCCAGGAGCAGCAAACTTCTGGCGTCAAAATTTGTAGCTGTGGCTGCCTGGAGAGGACAGTGCAGCCTCCCAGGCGACATCCCCTCCATGATGCTGAACCAACTCATGGGCAGACTTCTCCATCCCCTGTGGCAGTGGGGTTCAGGGTTCAGGTTCACCCAAAGCCATGACACTAGAGCTGGCCCCTGGGCTCCATCAGGAGAAAGAGGTTGGAGAGGGGGACCCAGTTGAACATGAGCTGCCCAAGCTCTACAGACCCAGCAGGACCCATCCTCTGCCTCCAGCTGCCCCTTTGCAAGGCGCTACATAAACTGAAGTGTGGTTTGTAACATAAACCAAATGACCTTTTAATCCTTCCAGGGGGTTGAATGGAACTTATAACGACATTAAACTGGTTTCTACCAGAGTTAAGTTGTCTGGGTCTACATTTCTGGATTCTATTACCAATCTACAAGAGGGAAAAGAAAAAAAGTCTAAAATCCAAACAATGTTTATTCTGCCTTTCATTCCTTGAGACAATGGAGTAACATGTAATTGTCATTCATTAAACAAATCTCTCTGTGCAGGATATAAAGGAGCCACAAAAAAATGACATTCCCAAATGAGGAGATTCATTAATCACAAGCACAATAAATAATTATTTTTGAAGGAGAAAACACAAAAGGCCTTGGAATACAGAGTGTACGTGGTAGGACACAGCAGCTGGGAGCCTCACAGCCCTACTAATGATGCCTGCTCCACTCAGAACAATCTTTCCCAGAACATGTCCTGTTGGGTTTTCTATTTGTTTCAATATACTGTTTGTTTGTTTGCCTCTTAGAGCAGTCCAACTGGCTGCATTACTCAGTAGGATGCTAGTAAAATTTAATAGCAAACCTTAAAAAAATGTTTATTTAATTGTACCATAGAAATGTTTGGTTAAAGAAAAAATATTCCCCCGTCAGCCGTATGGTTTCTGTTTGAAGTGCTTTTGGATTGGACTCAAGGCGATTGGGAGTTTGCCAGGAAGGGGTGTAAACAAGGGAGGCGTGGAGCTTTTATTCTTGGAGAATGTATGGCAGATCTAGGGTGCAGCAGTGCCAGGATGTGCTTTAAATTCAAATCAGACATACACACCAAAAAAAAAAAAAAAAAGAAGAAAAAAAAAAAAAGCCATTACTTTTACTTGAGATGGATATGTGCTGGGATGACCTTGATGTAGAATTTAGATAAGGATTAGGATTTATTAATTTGTGTGGTTTGTCTACCTACCAGAACAAAGTTGATCCTTGTACACCTTCAGTACTGCAGTCTCTGGACTAATCGGAACGATTGTTTATTTTTTTTCTATTATTTTTTTTCTATTATTTGTCATCTTCAAGGATCTGCTAATCATGAATATTTGATTATATACAGCAAAAAAAAAAATATCTAATTTTATGCTACTACTTTTGTAAGTAGCTCCAATTCAAAAAAATATTTGCTGAAGGCCCCCCTCCTCCCCCTTTGTTTTTTTCAAGAAGATACGTCATATTGTCAAGAAGGAGGTCTGGAAGGTCCTATTTGAGATTGTCCAGTCTGTTTCTCTACCCCTAAAGCAGGATCAACTTACTTGTTCTTGAAAATTTCAAATGATGGATAGTTCACCACCTTTCATGGAAATCTTTTCTGTTGTCCAACTATTTATCACCTAGAGCTTTTCCCATCTCCTCTCCTGCAGGTTAGGCAATAATTCATTGATCTTTGTCCGAGCCATAGAGGACAAAGCGAACAGTTCCTTTACTTTTTGCAGCAACTTTTCACAACCTCGGTATTTGTTACCTTCTCTTTTCTATTTGAGGCCACCCAGGTCTCCCAAAAGGCATCCGTTTTCTAGATTGTTGAACATTTTTTTGTTGCTCCCATTTTGATACCCTTCCATTGGCCCACCTCCTTTTTAAAGTCCAATGCCAAGGATATCAGGTGAGAAGCACTGTCTTTGCACAGCCACATGGAAGGATTAGTTCATGTGACTTTTATGTGCAGCTCTCCTGTTTACAGAGCCCACTATAATATTTATTTTTCTCGGTCGTGTGACAATGTTGACTCAAGTTCAGCCTGTGAACCTTGGTAACCTCCAGATCCTGTTTCATGGGACTGATGCCCAGCAGACGTTTTGCATCCGGTGTTTGTACAGTTCATTATCTCCACTTAGGAGCGTTCACTTTTCTCTGTTTTCATTGAACTACATCCAGTTTTTCTCAGCTCATTTCACCCATTTGTCAAGCAGATTTTAAATCCTAATCCTGTCCCTCATAATGATTGCAGTTCCTCTGTGTTTGGTATTTGCCCATTAAAGGCCTGCCCGCCGTGCCTCAAATTCGGAGGCAACCTTCCTAACTCGTAAACCATTTAACAAAGTATATGTCCCAGAGCTATAAGACACCTGTCACACGTCCTGAGAAGCTGAGAGTAAGATCAGCTTCAATCATGGCTCGCGCAGGTTCTCAAGAAACCCAGCATCTCGTTATGAAGCTGGCTCTGGGCATATAGAAAAGTGGCAACATGGCCCAGGCCCATGGCTGTCAAAATTTTAACCAGAATTAAGGAATTTGTGTTACCCAGGAGCCACTGTGCCATCACAGCCCTGTTGCTAGTCACCCCCCCAGAGCCGCAGAGAGGGAGCTGTGAGCAATTTGTAGCACAAGAGCCGCGTAGGAACTGCCATGCATATATGTGAACACACTCTGTCATGAGCACAGGCAGATTGTTAATGTCACTTATGCTTCTACATATGACATAATATACATTTCTATTTGTTATATATGTATATATTTTAAATATTAGGAAAAAAAAACACCAAAACCAACCAAAAAACCCGTGTTTAAAAAGCCCTGCTTATTTGCCATAAAGAGTATTGACACTACCCAATCAATTAACTGCTGTAAGGGAATTGATAGTACAAAGCACTCTCTTCTTCTCACTCCAGCCAAATGCATATTGCATCTCCCTCTAGTGGCTTAATCTACATGTCCATCCTCCAATGACGAATCTGTGTATTGGTACAAACTCCACTTTCTTGTCACGGACAGGAGAGTAGCTCGCTCGTATGGAAGAAAGCTCATTTATGAGCACATCTTTCTTTTGAGGGATCTTCTGTTTCTTTTGTTCCTGACAATCCTTGAAGTCTGTCTGAATTCTCTACTGCATCACAGCCAAACTCTGACTTCTGCACGTAGAAAACCACAAGACACATAAGGAGGAAAATGTGGATTGCCGGTCTACGAGGAGTTTGGTGGCAAGCTAGCAGAAGCAATGAGACAGAGGCCACAAATAAGTCTGTCAGACAGCTTTGTAATGTATATTTATGTTTTTCTTTAAAAGGCTGCAAACAGCTCAGAGAACAATATGGTTTTTAGGGCTTTGGGCACCAGAGTTACAGCAGAAGCTGCCTCTCTGCTGCATACACCACATATATAGGTGACATATTTTGGAGCGGTGGCTTATGCTCAGCTACTTGTCTAAATCACTCCCACTCAAGCTACTTGTTTTCAGACTTATAGGTAAGTCATCATCTAGCTAATCAACTATTAAATGAGGCGGTCATGACTCTGAGTAATTTCTCCCTTCTCTTCCCCTCATTGAAACGTGCCATATGCCTCTGAGCACAACATGACCAACCCAGAGGAAAGCCAACAACTTAACTACCCTCTGTCTTCATTAGACATTCTGTGCCTCTCTCCAGCCCCATGTCCTTCCTCCAGAAGACACATAAAACCAAGGTCTTGGGCACTTTTGTTAATTAACATTCCTATAGTCCTTTTTTTTTCTGCAAAACTGGAGATAATAGTCCTGGCGTGCTGGCCAACTTCCAGCGTGCAAATTACATTCGGCTTACCTCGAATTCCCCTGGCAGCTGGAGGTGGCTGAGGTATTAGGATGCTCTCCGTCCTTTGCTGTGCTGTGCACACAGAATGAGCCAGGCTGGGGGCTGAGCTGCAAGGGGACGGGGAAAAGCTCTCCTTTTGGAAAAGTCCAAGGCGAACGTAAATACAAGCAGCTTATCCACTGCTGACATGGAAAGAAAAGAGTTTATTTACTTCCCCATGACTAGTCTCTGGCAATAAATTAGCAAGTTTTCCCATTTTTCTTCATTTTTTTCAGTACACAGCTGTTCTTATAAATCACTAGCCATAAATCTGAGAGAGGAGCCTGTAACAAAGCCATAATTAAGTCTTAAAATTTAGGTGTCATTTTAATAGTTTCTGGGTCTATATTCACATTCTCCATGGTCCTAGAAAAGATAGCTTTCTTCTTATTCATTACAGCAAGCTGAAAATTAAATGTGCTTATTAAACCCAATTTTTTGTTAAATAAAGTTTGAGGCTTAAATACCTGCAGTTTAAATTCCTTTTTAGCACTGATATGAATATAGATTCTGGTTACAGTGTTCAGCTTGAGCCCTCAGACTGTTGTTAAAGACCTGTGACAGAGAACTTGTTTACCCCAACGCAAGAAACACTGAACCAAAATTTTGCCAAGAACTTGCTTCAGCGTAGCTTTTGCTTCTACTCCGTCATAAATCTCTGTTTCTACCAGGGATGAAGAGAGGACTTGAAGGCTCTTGATGGACACCTCAGGGTCCTTTTGGGTGCTATCATACCCCATCTAGGATGCATTTATTCCCCTGTAGCTGTATGGGATATGTGTAGATGCTTCGCTAAAGCCTCAGCATCCAAATCCAGGAGCCAAACTGTAAAATTCCAGCAATGCATCCTTTTCTCTCACCTGATTTGGAGAAATAAGTGCAAGTACTAGATTACAGAAGATATATTAATGAGGGCTTTATAAACCCCCTGGATCCTTTGCCTGCTGCAGAGGTTCCTTAATTTTAAGAGGTTTTTTAAAAGCTGAGAGAACTGGGATTGTTTAGCCTAAAAAAAAAAGGGGAAGGCTGATGGAGGATCTTAACAATGTAGATAAATACCTGAAGGGAGAGTGCAAAGAGGAGGGAGCCAGATTCTTTTCGGTGGTGCTCAGTTACGGGAATAGAGGCAATGGGCACAACATGAAACAGATGTTCATCTGAACATCAGGAAGCATTTTTTTTCAGTGTGAGAGTGGCAGAGCACAGGTACAGGTTGCCCAGGGAAGCTGTGGAGTCTCCATCCTTGGGAGATATTCAAAATAGATCTGAACACAGTCCTGGGCAACCGTTTCTGGGTGCTCTTGTTGGAGCAGAATAGTTGGACTAGATGACATCCAGAGGTGCTTTCCAATCTCAACTACTGTGTCCAGATGCAAGGTCTACAGGTAAAGCTGGCCAAGAACTGGCAGGAGACAATGTACAGTTTCACTGTCAACAGGTTGAGCTTTGTCTGAGTGCAAAAGGGAAAAAGTGAATGTGGGCCAGCATTTCAAAAAGGATTATCGATGAATCGTACCAAATGTTCATGTAACTCAGTCTATTATCTCTGTTGTTAAAGATGCTGATACTTCAGGAAGAGGTAATAAGAAGAAGGTAGGAGTCAGACCATGTTTTTTTTCCCTCCTTCATTCATCAGTCTGAAGGTTGCATGGTTTGTGTGGCACCAACCCAGCAGAGCAGGAGAGGGGGGGACAGGGGACAGCAGGGTGCAAGGATGATCATATTTCCATGAAGTCTGACACATTATTCTGCAAGAAGTCAGAGTGAATATTCCAGATTAAACTTCGAGCTATTCTGAGGCCTGGGACCCTGTCAAAATCATGCAGTCCTTTTGCTTCAAGGAAACAGGCTGACACAGATACAAACTGTTCTGACAGACAAGTACCAAGAAAAAGAAGTGAAATTAAAGGATTCTAGAGGACAGAAAAGTGATTTCCTGCTTAAATCCCCAAGACTTCCCCATTTGATAGTTAATTGCTTCGTTGGAGTATTGTCTTACAACTTTTTCTGAGAAGATAGACAGGACACCTGCTAACTTGTTTTTGGTTTGTTCATTAGGCTGTTAACAAAGAACAGTATCGCTTTGCTTGAAATTTTAGATCACTACTTCTTTCAAACTAAAATTAAATTTTCAATCTCTAGTATTAGCTTTTCAAACAAACAAACAAAAGTGATATTTATGATAGTTTTCTGTATTTATCTGCAAGATTATTTTATTAGTTGTTGGCTGCGGATCCCTTCTGGATCTTTGATTTTTATGATTTGTTTGTTTTATCTGTTTTCTCAGAGATTTATGTTCTGAGACTCCTCCAGTGGCACTAACAGGGATTTGATAACTCAGGTGATAAACCAGTTCTGCTTTTAAGTTTCTTACGAGACTTCATTACAAGTGAAATTAATCACTGCAGATTTTAATGCAAAGAGAAGGCAGAGGCGGTTATTTGATGGACTGTGTTCAAAAAGCTGGGTAAGCTTTATATCACTCTATATGATAATAAAAAATTACGGTGTAAGTCCAAGGTCATATCATAACACATGAACAATAGCACTATGTGCTCACGATGCACTGACAAAGGATGCTTGTTCAGCTTTATAGCTCATACTGTAACCTTTCTCTACTTCATATGCACTCCTAATACATTTGCTGTTCAGGTCTCTTCCTGAAAACAGACAATACTTCAGGAATAGATGGTTACATTTAGTTGCAGTATAACTCAAGAAAAGCCTGTCTTACATGCCTACGTGAATTTGGGATTTCCAGTAGTACAGGTCCTGTCCTAAGTCTATGTTCAACTAAAGTGATGATGTGGTTACTTGTATATATTATCATTTATATTCTTATTTATCTGTCTTGCTCAGTGCTTTAAAATCCCTTGAAAGCTCCAGAAATAAAGTAGATTCTGCAGGCAAAATAGAACAGCATGGTTTGTTATGTTCAGAAATCCTCTGTCAATGGGAAAGAGTAATCATATTGAGAAGCTGTTCTGCTCAATATTGGAAATGAATATATCACACTTTTCTGTTGTTGCTCAGAGCAGGAAAATACGTGTTAAGTAAAATATTTCCAGCTAGTATCTATTGGTGCAGTAATGCAGGCTTGTCTGGAATGAGCTGAAGGAGGAGTGTGTCTAACTGCATCTCTGAGGCAGAGAAAGAGAATTGTTTAACAGTGCCCCTATTCCTGTTTGCCCACGGAGGACTCAAGCAAAAAAGAGTCGCTTACACTTTCACATAGTCACACATCTACTTAATTCTACCCTGCAGTCCTGGCAAATGAATATTATACAGCTGAGACCTGAACGGAGGTTTCCTGGCCCAGTAAGTAGAAGCCATTGGACCATAAAGATAAACAGATGTTCACACATGTGTGTGATTCACTCAAAGTAGCTAGCTGGGTTTAGAGATGTAGCTTATAAATACAGAGGATGCAGTGATGAAATTACAGTAGGAAATTAATTATCTCCGATTCTGCCAAAAAGCATCCTGTTCTTTATAATTTTGAAGGTCTTGATTTATCTCGTTTTGGTAATGCTAAAATGGGACTATACTAAAAATAACCATTATTTCACCCACTAAATAACTAAATTATCATACAGACGATACAGTATCACAAGAACAGTGAACTAGATTTGCACTGTCCCTTTCATCACCATCACTAGGGCCAGACTCTAAGCAGCTGGAAAAGGTGAAGATCTGTAACTACGGTACACTGCAACCACAAGGCTTGACCACTTAATGATCAATCATCAATTAGAGACAAATAAAGTTGTGTTCAGGTGATTTGATGCAACACGCGTGCTGTATGTCATCTCTCCCAGTAAGAGGAGAACAGATTTGAAGGTCTCAGCTGTGAAACAGGAATTTAAGTGATAAAAATATACTAATGTGAGCAGCACCAAAGCAAGTCTATACAGCTGCTTTGCAGAGTAATTTCATGCAGTCATGGGTGAATGTGATTTTTTTCTTTCCTCGAACATGCAGGAGGAGATGACAGATTTAAGTGCTTCGTGTGATTAAGTAGACAAGGTGGCCATTTCTCTGCATTTATGCAGAAGCAATAAAAAAGGGTGGTCATGCACCAAATCCTGGGGTCAAAACTGCAGTTACTACTCAGGCAAAACTCCCATTGACATCTGTAGCTTTTATTAAATGTGGGCAGCGAGCCTTCTTTCATGCACTTTGTCTGTCCTCACATGTTCTTAAATAGCACCATCAGGTGGCTAAGCGGGGGAGGAAAAAAGGAAGCGATTCACATAGCCAGTAGAATGCCTAAAAATGCTCCCTTTCGCACCCCCAAACCCATGAGTATTCACCATAGCAGCCTACAGGGTAGTAGGACAGTCTGACCCATGAGTTGGAGTGTTGCAGCAAGGTCTCCGCTGGGACAAACCACACTGGCCTGAAGTCATTCAATGAAGTTTTGGGCGGTTTTGACCCATTTGTGCCTTAAAACGGCAAGTAGCTCAGCATAGTGTATCTGGAGAGTGCATGAGCTGAAGTGCTAGAGCTTGCATCTTTAGACCATGTTAAAAAACACAGACACATTCTCTGTGGTGTTGTATACCTGCTCACTGACCCCATTAATGGTGGTGCACGAGCAATAGAGAATGGGGTTAGCCCATCATATTCTGTTTAATGCTGAACTTTAAGCTAAACGGATTGTACCTACTAAAATTAATGTTAGAAATGGGAAATGCCTTTTTTTAGACCAGACCCTTTTTCATCAATTCAATCTTCACACCAGAGAGAGTAGGGAGAAGGGAACATGCCCTCAGTCAAATGTGCCCTCCCCTCCGTGGAGCCCCACAGCTTTAACCAACTCTTTGGTGTCCGAAAAAGTCGCACACCAAAGCACGGCGCGGTGCTCTGAGCCTGCCGACGCTTGCACTGCCTAATTTCTGACTTGAATAATAACAGTGAAACATGATTTAGCTGCTCGACATTTACAAAAAGGTGCTTGTTAAAACCAGTTCCTCCCAACTTAATTAACACTAAAACCCTTTAGGTGTTCCACCAAGTACATATTAAAACAGCTGTCCTTTTCCCTGAAATGGAAGTAAACTAGAAGTGAGCCTCAATAAAACCAATGGACTATGACTTTTTCCAAGCACAACTGTAATGAAATGTTACTGCTGCAATATCCAGTTAAATAAAGACTGGTGATCTGGCTAGGCCAGCTGCGGTGGCAGATGCAGACAGGATCACGGGCTTTAAACAATGCTATCACTGAATAAACACAGACGAGGAGATAACATTTCCACACCTCCCCGGCTTCCATGAAATTAGGTTTTGTTATTCTAAGTCCAAAAGCTGATAATCCTCTCAGGATAAAACGAACGGCGGTAATTGTTCCATAAACGGTATCGTAAACTGCCGTTAGTCATCAGACAGAAACATTTGGAATTATGTGTCACCCACCACTGGAAATTGCATTGCGTATTTGAGGAGATTTGATGCTTTGTTGGTGAGAGACATCATCCACTGGTGTATGGTTTTTACCTGTATGCCATGGTGTCCTTCTTAAGAGAGCTAATGCATGACCTAATGGCCACATCCAAAAGGAATCCTTCCTTATAGAAATACTCCAGAAAGTACCATGCTAAGGACTGACTAAAGGTGTAAGTCAACCAATTTAATACAAATATGGGTTTTCTGCGTTACATGTGGCCAAAAAGAGAGAATGTACATCCTTTACGATATACTGACGTTTCAAAATTGAGCACCACCCCAAATTGATGTCAAAGTTTAAAAATCTCCCCAATTGGTCTGTTGCATATGATGTGTTCCAACCGTATCAACACACAAAAAGAAAAGAAAAAAAGAAAAAAAAAGAAAAAAACCCAAACCATAATGAAAACAATGAAAATAATATCCACAAAGCTTTTTGAGAAAATGTTGTGTTCCTGTGAAATGTTTCATTCTGACAGGCATTTTCCAAAGAAAAAAAAAAATATTTAATGCTGTCAGTCATTTGAGAAGGCAGATCCAACAGAAAATAATGCCAAGTTGTCCTGGGTGGAGAGGCCCAGGACTAGCTTTCCTTCTAATGCTAGGAAAACTGCACTTTTGGAGGATTTTAGTGTCTGAGTTCATGAAAATATTTACTTTATGGCCAGCCAGGCTCTGTGAGATTCAAGGTCTTGGTGTGTTCACGCCTCACCAGGTGCAGGGAGGAGGAGGAGCAAGGCCTGGGCATTTGACCCAAGCTGGCCAACGGGGTTATTTCATACCATGAACATCACATTAAATATAAATTAGAAAAGTTTGTTGTGTAGCTGGCTCTCCCTTGATGGTGATGGTCCAGACAACTCCTTGCCCCGGTGCTGNAGTAAGCATCAGAATTTACTTTGCATCTCAGTCCGAATATCAAAACATATAATGGTCTAAACTGAGAGTCTTCCAGCACCCTGTATGCCCACTGGTGTTTGCATGCATATTTGATCCATTCAACGTTTGTTTCCTTTTATCTTTTTTAAAACTGAACTTTTTCCCCAATAAAATCGTCTTGTCGAGGGAAGAATCTATGTGGTTCTAGGATATAAGAACGTGGTTAATAATGGTGGGGATGATTTGGCTACATTCGATCATATTAGGTGGTGGCATTTGGCCAGACAAGAAGTTCCGTTGGAGTCAAAAAGTCACTTGGCAGTTGGCTAATAAAGTGCTCCCATGCCGTAATGAAGATGACTCAGTCCTACCCCTATGCATTTTATTGGATACTATTTGGCCAGCATCTGAAGAGATTAAGTACTCCTATTGTGGAAAATAAATCATCACAAATTCACCGTGTCATCTAAGCTCATTTTTATAGTATTTGCGGGGAAGGAGCTTTAAGCTTAGATAAATATTGAAGATGACACTTTCACTGAAAATAACCAGTCGCTGGGAAATAAATGAAATGTGCATAGATATTGTTTTTAAAGATGAACTTGGTTGCCGGGTTTTTAAGGGCGTGCTGAAAACAAACCATTGAAATGAAACTCAGTTTATCTTCAGGGATTCACATGGAGCCCATGCAAGGGTGCCATAAAGATTTGTCTGTCTCTGAGGCCATCAGGCTTCTCCAGAAGCCAATGTCCAAGCTTCACAATCAAGAGTAAGAGGTGGCTGCAAGTGTGAGAAAGGCTCTCTCAGTCCCCTTTTTCCTTCTTAATATTCTGCATCTTTCCCCTCTTTGTTGGTTTGCACCAAAAAAACCCGTTATCTAGCTGTATCATCCCCATCTGCTTGTTGGGAGAATCACAGAAGTTCTGGGAAGTGCTAATACCTTTTAATATAAATGAATAGGAGAAAGCAATGGGGGAGCAGAAGAGATGCTGTCATTTAACATAACTACCCTATAGCAATCAATTTGGGACAACAGCTACAGACACATGAAAGGTAAATCTATTTTATTATCCTTTGGGCCAGGCACAACAGTTTCTCTTTCAAGAACAAACTGAAGGGAACGTTTCCTTCCCTCCCTGGCATTCTATTACTGTATTATAAGAGGATGGTGATTGTTTACCATTGCTTATAACATATTACCAAACAATTAAGCCTCCTTCAAGTAACATGATGGATTTATAATGAATTTGCTTAGCAAAGTAATTCATGCGTAGATCCCTACCAGATATCAGTTACCTGTTTCACAAGATCCAGGGCATCCATCAATCAAAAGGGTCCAGACAGTTGTTAATTTAGAGGCACATATTTCTACTTAAGCAGAATTTTTGACAGGATAATTTAGAGACACCAAAACAAAGTACATAGCCCCAGAGTTTTCATAGGATCATAGAACGGTTTGCAACCTTTAAAGATCATCTAGTCCATTCAGGAAGTGGCTTTAGGAATCCATTTAATTGCTTGATCATATAATAAAATTATCATCCCCAATAGCAACCTCACAGTTTTTCACCATGGAAATGAATACATGACCTTACAAATCCTTCATTGCAGGCTGAGAAGGAACTGACATTTCCCTAACCCCAGCTTTCCGAAAGAGATACCAGCTGTGTCAAGAGCCGTGATTACGAAGCACACAAATGGAATAAACAGTTATTTCATTTTCATGCATTATAATTTCTTAATCCGCTATTTCCAGGGAAAGATGACCTGGTATCGAAGAGCCCAGCCTGAATCTCAAGAGAGACACAGTCAGTTTCTATGTCTTTCTGCCTGATTCCAAACTTGTAGCTTTTGGGGGGTTTTGGTGTTGGTTTGTTTTGTTGGTTGTTTTTTTTTTTTTTCTTTTTTTCCTTAATAAACCCATAGAACCAGTTCAAAAGAAACAAAACAGCTCTCAGTTTGTGTTAATCGACTCTAATTGGATTGCACCATTCAGCGCTAAAAGCGTTGCTTTCCCTGTATTGCTAATACTGCCTGCTCCTAGTCAAGAAAAAGTATTAATGAAGAGAATTATCACTTCTTATACATCGTTATACACTAAATTCGGGCAGTTTGGGGCTGGTTTCATGCATGCATTACCTGACAGGCCAGAGATTGATTTACACCCTCAGCTGTGCACATGCATATCCTCCCAGCTCAGAGCAGAGCCAGAGGATAATCTGCAGCACACGGGCAGGACCATGTCGATGTGCTGGGAAACCCTGAGCAGATTTGCTAACTGGAGAGAGTTTAGTAAATCACAGGTTATCCAGCTTCATCCAAATTACATCAAGGAATCATGCAGAGTTGTCAGTTTAAGAGCCCACTGCATACTGCTCTACTCCCTACATTGCTGATAAAACCTGAAAACATTTGCTCTCCGGTTGGGCCGTAATGGTGGTGCTTTTTTCCCATTTTTCAATTTTCATAATTATTTTCAGTAATTTATCAGGCTTACAATTTTTTCTGCTTTGTCTTTGTACACAGATTGACTGACTGTTCCTCCCAAGGACATTTCCCTTGCTGTCAGACAATGACAGGATCAAATAAGGGGGGGGGTTAGACCCTTTTGCTTCTTTACAATTAGCGAACAGATTGAACGTGGAAACAAAGCATCTTATTTATGCCTTTATTTCCCCCAATTACAGCAGCTTCCAGATAAGCCAAACCAAGTATTTTTTAGTGCTCCACGTAATTATCGTTGCGGTAATGAAATTATGGAAATTTGTTAAAGAGCTGGCAGTCTCTGGTTACTGAAGCTCACGTCGCAAGAGGCGAGTAGCCACAAACAAAGGAAGCCCATGCAAGGCTGCAGTTTCATATTTCGCAGGCACCTCACCTCTGCTCTGGGGACCAGTTTTCAAAAGGCACCCAGGGTACAGCCTACAAGTGCTCAATGTCTGCAGGAAGGATCTGTAAGGACTCAATGGGTCCATTTATGCCCCATCTGAGCAGCCTTTGAAGAAGTCTTGGTGCCCTTTGCATATACTCTTCTGAATACCAAACCCGTTATTTCGGCAGTTTCAGGGTGACTTGAGCCGTTCTGAACAGCACAGCCAGGAAAGCCATTTTGCAAAGATTTCAGGGTGTGTGAGTGCCCATCCCCATATGGCTTGTGCTGGGGTGAAAATACCAGAGAAAGCCAGAGAGCAGCTAAGGGAAACTGCACTGACAGCACAGTTCTCCAATTTATGAGACAGATACTACATAGAATCCATCCAGGCCAGAAGGGACCTCCAAACGCCATCTAGTCCAACCTCCCCGCAGTGGCAGGGACACCCCCAACTAGACCAGGTTGCCCAGAGCCTCATCCAGCCTCACCTTGAATATCTCCAGGGAAGGGGCCTCAACCACCTCCCTGGGCAACCTGTTCCAGTGTTCCACCACCCTCATAGTGAAGAACTTGATTCTAATATCCAATCTAAATCTGCTCTTCTCCAACTTAAAGCCATTGCCCCTCAACCTATCACTGCAGGCTTTTGTAAGCAGACTCTCCCCAGCCTTCCTGTAGGCCCCCTTCAGGTACTGGAAGGCTGCAATTACATCTCCTTGGAGACTCCTCTTCTCCAGGCTGAACTTCCAGCTCCCTCAGCCTGTCCTCCTAGCAGAGGTGCTCCAGCCCCTGAGCATTTTAGTGACTCTCCTCTAGACCTGCTCCATCAGGTCCATATCCTTCCTATATTGAAGGCTCCAGCCCTGTGCCCAGGACTCCAGGTGGGGTCTCACCAGAGCAAAGTGGCAGAAGCACCTCTCTGGATCTGCTGGAAACACACCTTTTGATGCAGCCCAGGATGTGACTAGCCTTCTGGGCTGCAAGTGCGCACTGCCTGCTTGTGTCCAGCCTCTCATCCATCAGCACCCCCAAGTCTCTTTCTTCAGTGCTGCTTTCTAATGCCTCATCCCCCAGTCTGTATTGATAGCTAGGATTGTTCCAGCCCAGGTGCAGAACCCTGCACTTGCTCTTTTTGAACCTCGTGAGGTTCATCTGGACCCACCTCTCCAGCCTGTCTGGGTCATATTGTAGGAATATTATTGTCAAGGTGAAGCCAACAACACGGCTGGAAACTTTGGGCTCAGCATGCCTGGGCCTGCCCTTTGCCTCACAGTGTGGGTAGACCCCAAAAAATTCCTGTTACAAAAGCAAGGGCTGCTGAAACATCCTTGCCAACACCAGCTTCTTCACCTTATGCCCTCCCAGGTGTGCTACTTCAGCATATGTGAGTAGCACATCAGAATGTAACAGAAAGGGAATTTATTTCTATATGATGCTCCTGAGACAATATCAGTAATCCTTCCCTTTCTTATTTATTGTACTGGTGTTGTATTTCTTTATATTGAACTTACCATCATCTGCTTGGAAAAGTAAGGAAGAGCTCATCTCTCGTAAAATAAGTAAAATTATGGCTATGTTTTCCTTCTGCTGTCCCTCCCTAATGGGACTGTTGCCATTTTGAGTAATGAATCTCTACTTTAATTCCTCCTTTTCTGTAACAACAAAAGAAGAAACTGGACTATAAATCATTCAGGAAAAAAAATAAATAACTTTTTTGTTTGTTATGCCTGATTAAATGTTCTTTATGTTTATGCCCTTCTCAGGAAAAATAAAATAAAATCTGGATTAGCGCTTGAGCTGAGTTCATCATTTGTTCTGATTTGAAAAATCATGAAAAGAAAGGGTTATTGAAGAGGTTGCCAAACACCTTTGGAGAAGGGTCAGTCTCTCCAGTCCATAATTCAGCTAAACAGGACCAAGAAGACAGTCAAAAATCAAGCATTCAAACAGCAGTACTAAGAGATATTGTTGCAATTCAGCATGATCAATGGACATTATTGCATAGAAAATACCTACCCTAAAAAATAAATGAACAGATAAACACACAAAATATGGAAACTTGATTACTATGAAGGCAAAGTGTTATGGTTGTGTTTCAAATCATCTGTGAGAAGTTGCTTGGGGAAAAAAAGGAGAGTGAACATTTATAGAAGACCATTAATCTACATCTAGCTACATTCATCTATTTCAAATTCTCAGTCTTCGAAAAAGAGGAATTGCAATAAAAGGGAAATACACCCAATTTCTGCCTTAGACCACCAGCGAGTTTTTGTTTCAAGATGGACATGAAATCTGGATGTTCAAGAACTCGGATCTCCAAGAAATATTTTTACACCTTCACATATTAATCTAATGCCTCAAATTTGAATTTTTCACATCTAGATGGTATTGTTCAGCAGGTTACATGGGTGAAATGCCAGCAGGGTGTTCATTGCACTTCTTGAGAGTATGGGACTGAGGTCTGGCTGCTGCACATGAGAGGTTTGCCACCTCAAGAGGTAATATTGTCATCACCAGTGTGAGGGAGTCGCCAGTGAAACTTGCCTACTGGAAAGGGACAGCCAAATACATCCAGGTAAATGTTCCTACATCTGCTCTGGCTTGGTGCTGCTGCAGCCTGAGGTGGAAGAACAAGTTCACTGAGGCTGTGGAGCAGCAGCCCATGGCAGTGCAACTTGGGACTGATGCCAGGTGAGGTGTCCTGCAGGCTTAGCTGCTTCAAAGGAAAGCAAGAAATACTGACGTGCCTTCACCACACTTAGTTAAACAACAGGAAAAACCCTGAAAGTAGTGATTATCCTAAATTAGACCAGGAGATGGTAGAGACTCTTGTGCAATCTCTTTTTCTTCTTCAGCCATTTTAAAGTTTGTTTGGTAACAATCTGGTTCCCTGGCAACAAATGGGCATGTTCCCTGCAAACTAATAACCTAAATAGTGTTATTTTGAGCTTAATGCTGTGTAACTGATGTGACTTGAGCCCAGTGCTGCATCCAGTTTGTTAGAGGAAGGGTGAATTCTCCTTGTCCTACTGAGGTGGACATTGCAAGGCTGGAAAAGCAATACAGGGGCTGAACCCACACTGCACACCCACTTGGCTGAGAGACAAGCTTGCCATAGCCAACCTTTGCTGCCATTCATGTGTCAAAAATACAAACAGAGGTTCATCTGTGGTCAGGCAACCTCACCAGGGAGCATTGGGCTGGTTTCTCACAGTACCAGGCAGGACAGGGCTGGTGGCTGGTGATCCATGATGTTATCTGGAGAGAAAGCAGATGGCACCGTGCCTTCTGCCCCTCTGGGGGACAAAACCAGGAGCTCTGTAGTCACAAGCAAAGAGCTACTATTCTCTGCTCTTAGCCTTTGTGAGCAATCTTGTATACACTTCTAGAATATGATCAGCCTTCTAAAACACTTGGAGAAGGCCTTTTGATTCTGATTATTTGAAAAAAAAAATAAAATAAAAAAATCACAGTGAATGATACTATCCTCTAATCAGTTTGGGTTGGTTTTTGTTTGTTTGTTTGTTTGTTTGTTTGTTTGTTTTTAAAAAAGGCACTAATTTATTGCTTTCAGTGAGCTATCATTCCTAAGATGTTTCATTTCCAAGCTGTGTCTGATTGACCTGAACTTTGATAGAGCTTCAGCCAGGCTGTGATCATTATTAAGCTATCATATGCAAAATACAGCATGTTTTCGGCAGTTCCTGTCAGCTGCTGAGACAGATCCTTTCCTAATAATACACGCAGTGAGCTTTGACAATCTTGTAGTCGAATGTTTACCCATTTGTCCACATATCAGTTTGTTTAAATATCTTTATGCTTCCTCTGTCTCCGGGCATGTTTGTTAAGTAGGACACACTGCTGTGCGGATATGTTATTCCATCATCCGCAAAATATATTGAAGATAGAAGGTTTAAACCAAAGGTTAATGAATAGCTGTAAACTCTGAGAGTCAATTCAAGAGCTTAGAGGGAAACTTATGGCTGAGTGTATGCCTAAGGAGAAATGAAGACCAAGAAAGCTTAGGAGTGCATCCACAGCCCCAGGTAAAAAGGCATTGCTGCTGTTTGCACTTGAAAATATCCTATGAAGGCTGCTATTTCCCCCAAATTTCATGAGTATAATTTAGCAATTTGCTTGTGAGGGAAGAAGCTTATTTTCTCTGCAGTCACTGCTCTGCTCACGTTAGGTATCTTGTAATTTTAGGCAGCCACTATGCGCACAGAGGATTCACTGGGTCTAGTTCCAGGCACATATATCAAGAAAACCAAAACAATCCTAAACTGTGTGGGAAGAGGTTATTCTATCAAACTTACTTAGTGAATCAAGACAAGTAATAAAGACCGAAGAGTTTCATTAAATGTGAACGTTTTCCTGGACCACCTAAAGGTGTCATTCCAGTAGACATTGCTCAGTGGTATTTATGATTGCTTTTCTCTTCAGTTGCTCTGATTCTGGGAAAATATGTACGTGGCTTGACTTTCTAAGCACTTCTACATTGCCACATGAAACCTAAATGGGAAAGATGAGGGATTAATAAAGGATTAGGAATATATAATAATAATATATATATAAGAATAAAATGGATAAGGAAGAGGCCAAAGAGAGACAAAGAGAGTAATTTTCACTGAGACAGAAACCACTTTCTGAAAAGAGATTACCAATGAAATTCCTGATGGAAACATCTTTGGAACAGATCTGACTTGATGTTTGCTTTGAAATCGTTGGCATAGATTTACAACTGCTTCTGGTATTTGCTGATGTTAGAGTGACTCTTAATACCAGGTGGAAGGTTCATGTGGTCTCCAGAACATACTCAAATCAGTAAAGAAGCATGACAAAATGCAAAAATACAAAGAGCAAATGCCTGTGCTGAAGGAAAAATTAGAAGAGCTCTAAAGCAAGGTAGGAGCTCCTTACCTAGAAACTGCAGAAGTGGGGGAAAGACCTGAATGAATCAAAGATGTGATAGAAGGAAGGATTGATAAGAAAAAAGCAATAGTGAAGAGCGGTTAAAAATGGCAACTGCTTGGCACCACATACTTCTCTTGGTCTGAAACTAAAGCAGTAAGTGTGAAGCAAGAAGTCTGTGTCAGCATTACTACAAAAAAAGCAGAGAAACACATCTGAGATGGTAAGAGTGTCTTAAACCAATGCTGTCATCGGATCAATTAAAACATGGAACAGCACCCATCTATTATCTCTCTTAGACATGTCATTAATAACTCTACAGGCCTTCAATGTAGTGCAGCTGTGAAGAAATAAATGCTATGCATTTGCTGTGTTTCAGGCAGGGTACTTAAGGACCGGGGAGTGATGTTATTTTACAAAGAAATGTTAAGATACCATCTAGAATAAAATTCATGAGCGGCAGTTGAGAGAGAAATTTAATCTGAATTAGGCTATTAAAGGAACTGCTAAAATGACATGGTTTGGTCCATTTTAGAGACAAGCCCATTTAGTGTACCAAAACAATGGCTGAGAAGTAGGTGGGATGTGGGATTGTTTCCTGTAAAAATGTTGGAGGAGAAAATGCTAGGAAAGAAAGGGAATGATTTAAGATGAAGGACAGCGCTTGCACAAGAAGTGTAATCATGAATTTGAAAGGATCAGCCTAAACGAAACAGATCCCAAACTGAAAATTTCTCAGGTATTCAAGAAAGCAGATTCCTCCATAGCCGTGCAGTGGGATGCGTGGGGCAGCCCTGAACTCCTGGTGTTCTACCTGGTCCACTTCTGAATGAGATTCAATGGTGCAATGTCTGAAAGATCAGAGGATGGAGTCAGTGATCCAACTATTTTATCCAGTTACGTTCCCCACATACTATATTTTCTCACACATATATTATTTTCCCACACATATATTATTTTCCACCACACAGGTAGCAAGAAGTATTATTAAGGCTGCTCATGTTTGCAAGGGATGGAGCAAGGGTTGTGGATAGGAATCTAGCGAGAGAACAAAGACAATCAGCAAATATTTAATTGATCAGACCCACAGTGCCAATATTGAATGCTTGCATGAAGAGTCAGAGGAAATGGGGTTTTGTATCAGCTATGTGTGCAAATATGCCCCCACAGACGATTCCTTTGGCAGTGGCAAATACCTTAGGTGGCTATTTTTAAAAGTCACCTTAAAACTATAAATTTACTGAGTGAATTATTCAGTATGGATTGCTCATGCAACTCTTCCTGTGATGTGTGAGAAGAATGAATTTAACTGTTTTGAAACCGTATACGTGCTTCTTTTTTAATCAGTGAAATTCCAGAGATAATAGAATTTATTCATGAAATTTACACTTCAGTGGTGTAAGAAAATGGTATAAAATCATAAATGCAAGATCACAGAAAATATTGAAGCAAGGGCTGGCCTCTAATTCAGCTGAAGATTTTGTTTACATCGTAAGCCATCATAAACTTAAGGTACACAGGGAAGCATTCAGAGGGGCCCACATTGCCATGTTGGTATTTTACAGAATAACTGGTGAAAACACTGTCCCCGGGATCCTCCTCTAAAAGCCTGGTGGATAGACCAGTCAAGAAAATGGAAAAGCTCTTTTTAATTCCCAGGGGCTTTGAACAGGTCCTTTAATATTATATGATAGTTGAAGCAATTTTATTGAATTTCAGAAATGCTGTTCACTTCTGTAGCAAGATGGACATGCAGGAGTTGGTCTTATTTAATATTTGAAGAAAAAAACATCTAACATCCCCAAGCAGACTTCATAGATAATGAATCAAAAGGTATCTTGCAGTCTGGCCTTGAGCAGAATACTGGCCATGGGACTTCTTATTTGACCCAGTCCTTTGGAAAGGTGTGATTATATTTTTTTCAGTGACAAGGAGTCAAGAACAAACCTTGCAAGTTGTTACAGTGAATAATTTACTATCTCATCATACCTCTTACTTCTATGTAAATTTTTCTAGTAATCCCCAGCTACTCTATGTACCCAGACACAGACTACCCTCTTCCTTTTGCCATAGATCCTCCTATTGTCAGATGGTCATTTTTCATAATCATGGAGCTATTTTTAAAGCCAGTGTTGAAGCAGAACCTTCATTTTTCAGTGCTGAATATTTGGTTTGCTTTGTCTGTATAAAAACACATAGTTTTTTTTGCAGTAGTCCACTGATCATGCTATCCAGATCACTCCCTATCAGTAATTTGTCTTGTTATTTGTCATGTCCCCATTCCACATCTCATCAGCAAATTCCATCAGCAATGGTTTTAAGTTTTCTTTCAGATCATCAGCAATATTCAAGAGTTTAGGAAGATGAACAGCTCTCAACAGCCTCTCACCAGAAGTTCATATACGTTCTAATGATTTCTCATCCATAATCATGCAGTGAGACAGCCATTTATATCCATTTCAGGTGTGTCAGGCGGATTTTAATGATTCTTTTCACTTATCAAATAACACATCTCAAAACAAATGCTTTATGAAGCCTGACTACCTGATACATGAACGAGACCTGATGCAGTCATATTAGGGAAGGGGAGACTGGAGTCATAACTACCATGTAACATGTTTATCTGTGTTTCTGGGGACCTACAGCAAAACTACAGTCCTTTGGATATCTAGACATGGTATGTTACATCAACATTTTGACCCTTATCAACCAATTTTATAGAGCCATAAGCCTGTAGTCAGTTTGACAAGAGTCCTTTCCCACTAACTCAACCTTGTTATTTCAGCCTCCTTTCTTTCTAAGTTAATTGAAACCAATACTAGCCAGCCGTTATTTTGCTTGGGAAGAATGTCAGGGTCATATTGCCCACTCTGTTCCAAGTATTAAACCAGCATTAGTTTCCCTTCAGCCTTCTGGATCTTCTCAATCAACAACGTAACAAGCTCCTCAGACAGCTCTTTTCAGGCTTTTTTCTTGCAAGTGATACAGATGCAGTATTCAGCTTTAATTTAATTTTAGGCTTTTTTTACTAGTTGACAGCAAATACTTTCCTCCTCATTGGTTAAGATTACTCTTTCTATCCAATAAAACAGCAGCACCACCATTTCCTTTGTTCTTTTGTTCTTATTAGCCTTAATTCAGCAGGCTATGTATTTGTTCTTTTTGTCCTCTTACAAGTTTTGCACAAACCCCAGTTTCTAATTTCTGTTATTTTCTAGCAAATCTTCAATGTTTCCATCTGTCGTAAAAAATAAGTTTTAAGACATGTATTGGTTTCCCAACTAATAGACTGTTGTTGGGGTTTTTTTTTTCAGTAGAGGGACTACACTGTGCTGTGAATTGCACAGATATATTGGAGAACGGCCACCGCGTCAAAGCAATGGGGTTCTCGGACCTTCTTTCAGGTGTCCTGCCCAGGATATGTTCAGTTCAGTTCTCCACTGTTTTCCCTTCATCCTCCAGTACTGAGTGAGCAGTTCTTCTGCTAGGGCACGTACCCTGTGCAACATAACCAGAAAGTTCCAAGTGGAGGATCACTGGGAACAGGGTGGGGAGACTCTGAAGGAGCTGCAGAGGCAGGGCAAGGACTGGGGCACAGGACAGCAGAAGTGGGAGACCAGGGCTGTTCAGAGCTGTTCCACTAATACTTCTAAGCCATAAGCTTCCAGTAGTTTCTCAATTAAGTGGTCCTGCCCCAGACAATTCCTTTTGGTCATATCCCTGCTCCGGTCCTCTCTTCTTTGTAGCAACTGTACCCCAAACATCTTCAGAGTCACTTTTGATTTAGTATGATGGTACTCTCTCAATATTGGGAATCACTCAAAGCCAACCATACAGCTAAATCCATGTGACTTGAAACTTAAGGAAATGTTGATACAAATCTCTGCAAAGGCAAGCCACCATGATTTGTATGTGAGTTTTCCCAGCTGCTTGTGAAGGAACAAGTTTTATGACCAGCTTGGTTTGCCTTTGTGCGGGAGGAGGTTCCTCTCTCTGTTCCTTCCTCCAGATTGCCTCAGTAGAGAGAGACAGCGTGTCTCTCTGGGAAGGGAGCGACCTGTGGACACAAGGGCAGCTGTAGTGCAGATATGATGTCAGATGTGTTTTAACGCAGCTGGCAGAATGCTATAAAACAGGGGGTTTAGTGTTTGACTGAGAAGGGATTTGCATGAATTCCAGATGTTCACTATATGATCAATCTTGCTATGTACACAACAAGTGTGTCCCCATGCACATGTAAAACAAAGCCTGCCTAACCTAGGGAGTGAATAAGGGCATGCTTGCTTTCCTGGAAGCCTTTTATTTGCTTTTCCATTCAGATCTCTTGTGTCAGGTCATACACAGTTTCTGTCAGGCTCATGACATTAATACAAGATTTTATGGCTGCTGTGATGATGTAATACCTTGATTTCACTGAAACTGAAGAATCTGTACATAAGAAAATTAAGTTCCAATGACAATGGCTAAAAGTAACCTATCCCAGCCTTTAGAGGTGGACACAGATGCTCATATTTCAAGGCACAAACCAACCTTTGAAGTGGAGATTAGGAAAGAGTCTTCTCTCTAGATAGGTCACGCTGTAATTGTTTCTAAAACCTTTCTTGTCACATCCTCTAATGTAACTGCTGCTGGCCAGGGTCATAGACAATGCTGCAAGAGCTGGATTACTGGTTTGAAACGCTGCATCAATTCCTGCGTTCCTGTCAGTCACTATTAATTTACTCCATCATGAATAAGATTGGGATCAGGCCCTTTGCATTTCACAGGCGGCAACAGTTTCACTCTTTCCAAGGGCATCAGCATTTTAGTGTTAAAAGGCCCAATGCCCTCATGTGATCCCAACAAAAGCTGTACACGAGGACTATACTCTGTAGACAAGCCTTTTATTTTCATTCTCCACAAGCGATATTATAGCTTAGGGCTACTTACACTACAGAAAGGTGACTAATAAATGAAACAGCAACTGTCAGGTGGAAAGTACCAGGATTAACGCCGCACACAAGCCATCAGTTTTAGGTTTCAGGAAAGCAAAGCCAGCAGATTTGATTTGATTGCGCTCACTGACTCTGAAGCTGGAGCAGAGGAGAGGGCATTAGGTTTGTTGCTCACCCCCTGGGAGTTTTTTGCACCTGAAGCTGAAAGACTTTGGTCTTTCAAGCCAAATATTCCAACTGGTGAAGATATAGCATTCAAAAGTATCTCCATTAGCTCCAGTTGTAGTCATATTTTAAAACATCATTCTTGCCTAATCACATTACAGCCAATGTTATCATCAAAGACTGGAAATGGTGGGCCCTGTTTGGGAACTGAATATGCTGTGGTCTACTGAGGGCCAAGAAAAATGACAAGTCTTCACTTACTTTTTAACCTTGATGTGGAGATGGACACAATCTCAATAGCAGTTCTAGAACTTGACAGCTCTTCTGATGTATGAATCGGATGTCTCAAAAGTAGCCAGGGAATTGGCAGAGTTGGTCACTGTCACCTTGGGAACGTGTTCCCCAGGCTGGTAGCAAAGCCCAAAAACCTTGCTGAGCATCACAATGGGACAGCTGGGCTCCTCTTGACACAGTGGCCACAGCAGCGTGTGGACAAACTCTGAGCTGTTGGTTTGCCCTGCTCCTAGGATTACCAGGTGCTGTAGGCACGGCCCCAGTTTCATCTTCCCAGGGGGGGTCAGGAATACCAAAAGAAACCTGCTGAAGTCAAGAACCAGAAATTAGGATTCTTGCACTTAGTTATGATTTGATTATGGCTCGGGATAACTTGCTGAACTAGCGCGAGTCAAATTACGCACCAATAAAATGCAAATAACTATTCCTCGCAGGAATGCAGTGAGATTCCACTCACCCTTTTCTATTGCTTTGTAGTCCTTGCATTAAGACATTTATTTCAGCGGAGGTACTTTCCGGGTGGTTATTGTCTGAATGAGATGCAAACAAGATTTATTTTGTTAAACATTCACTGTCACAGTATTTGAAAATCTCAGTCTGGTTTTAACAGCTGACTATTTTTCCTCTTCATGCAGGAAGAACATCCTGAATACCAAATAATCCGTGAAGTGTGTTTAAGCACAATATTACTGGAACAAGATTGCTGCATCATTTGTGAACTTTCCCATGGGGAAACAAAAAGGCAAAGCCGCAATAAATCTCCAGGTAAATCTTGCTTTAGTGGAGATCAGCCAGAGACATCCCTCACTCAGAGGCAACTAATTTATTCCTAAATCCAATAGAAAATATTGCTATCAGTGCCAGGATTTTGCCGGGGTTGAGGAAATTACTATAGTGGAGTGAAAGTAATTTTTTAGCACTCTAATGACAACATAAAATTGCACAATTGTTCATGTTGGCTGCAAGGGAAACACAGAGCCAGTAAGAGACCCCATGGTATCTCTATAAGGGTAAAATACTCCTTTATTGCAGGAGGTTGTATGCGATGCCACGCAGTGACAAGGAGGAGAGTCCTACAGAGAAGAACTCATAGGCTGACATCTAGATGGTCTCATCTCTCTGTGGGTAACTGAATAAAGGGGTTTAGCAATGAGAAAAGGGAAAATCGCTTATACTAAATTAGGCCCTGAAGGAGGAAGGTTGGTATTTAATGAGGTTTTTCATTGTTGATTTTTACCATAAGATAATGTAAATGGTTCTGAATGAGTCACTTTTACCTTTCCGGTTTTAAAGTCGAAAACTCCTGAGCCAAAAAGCCATGATGTCCAAAAGAAAACGAGATAGAGGGCACTGCTGTGCTTTGGACTCTCATGAAGAGCTCTCTCTACTATGCTTCCTAATGACTGAGTTGTGAGGGATTGAGCTCGTCTTTCTGTGGGTGCCTATAATACAGCTGTCTACACCACAACTGGTTTTCTGAGGTCCCATCTAGTCAATTCAGTCAAAAAGGACAGCCAGTGATTGAGTACAACCCAAAACAGGCATCTGCATTTCATCATGTGAAACACATCTTAACACTCCTGAATATATTGACCAAGACTTCAATGGTGGCAATGAGAGCTCAGGATGATGAGCTTGGGTCAGACACCTTCATTGCAGCCACCTAGATTTCAGCCAGTGCATTGCATCCAAAATGCCTGCTGCTAGTGATGGTGACAGAGTAGCTGCAATGAGGAAGCAGAGAACTGCCTCTTTCCTGCAGAAGTTATATAGCTGAGACTGTTAAGCATGGGAATCAGAACCGATCCAAGGTTTCTCAACATGGTATAGAATTATAGAATTGTTATGGCCGGAAGAGCCTGTTGACATCATCAAGTCCTACTGTTAACCTAGCACTGGCAAGTTACCACTAAAACGTGTCCCTCAGAATTGCATCTACATATCTTTTAAATACCTCCAGGGTATGTGACTCAACCATCTCCCTGGGCAGCCTATTCCAGTGCTTGAATAACCTTTTCAGTGAAGAAATTAAGTGCTGGTTTGTTCCACCTACAAAAACACCATGGGAAAGGGGCAAAGAGTAGAATAGACTAGACTGTTTCAGTTGAAAGGACTGTACAATGGTCATCTAGTCCAGCTGCCCGACCAATTCAGAGCTGACCGTTGTTAAGGTCATTGTCCAAATGCTTCTTAAACCCTGACAGGTTTAGGGTAGCGACCACTCTCTAGGAAGCCTGTTTCAGTGTTTGGCTACCATCTTGGTAAAGAAATGCTTCCTAAACAAGCTCAATGTTTCCTAAAGAGATAAAGATATAAAGAGATATTTTCCTAAAGAGATAAAGAACCAGAAGATACGCCACCACATACTGAAGGCACCATGTGGGAAGTGGCTATCCCTGCTGGGTAAGATCCTTCTTTTCCTTCCATTGATGCTTTACACACCCCAGCCCCTCCATACACAGTGTATCCCATCAGTAAATCCAAGGTCATGTTTGCAATCCCCCCATGAGCCTCAGATCAAGTCTCCCTGTTCCTTCCTACCTTGCTCGTGCCAGTTGCTGGCGTAAAGAGTGCTTAATGTGCTGTGCTAAAACAAGTTTCAGCAGCTGTTTCAACATAGGCAGCTTAATGCCATGGGAAAAGGTATGCAAGAAGTACCATCTACTCTGGGAAAACACCAAAACCAGCATCTCACAAAATTTTTTATATGGGGGTGGAGGGGGGGGAGTTTCAGTAGAAAGAAGTTAAATTTTAATGAAAAATTATGAGCTTTTCCTGCAAACTTTCACATTTTCTGTGAGGTTTTGCAAAGTAATCTTCTGGCTTGGAGCCTTCTTGGCCGGGGGGTTGCAAAGGGAATCAAAGCAGCAGAAAATCTAGCTCCTTTCCTTCATTAGCTCTCTTGTCTTCTCCTCCTTCAAGAAACAGGCATGATAAAGTCTCAAATTGTCATAATCACGTCCTTTCACATTGTCATGCAATTTAATTAATATTGAAGAACCAATTTGGATATCAGTTACGACACTGTATATCTAGTAAAGCTTCTCCAATGTCAATGACATTGCAGCAGTATAAGACTGCAGCCACCTCAAAACGAGCCCTGAAGCCTCGGTTATTCTCTGAAAAATGTAATTTCTACAGATTTATCTCTTTCTGAATTTCAATGAAGCTTGCAGTATTATCTCTCAATTCCAGTTTTAAGTATCGATAGTAACCTGCTGTGTGACATATATAATATCCAGCATTGTCTCTTTTACCATACTAATCAGTTTCCAGTAAACAGGAATGAGCTTGAGGCAAGTGTGGAGTCAGCATACATTTGGTTGGGCTAGAGAGCATTTTGTCGTTGGTGTCTGTAACTGCCAAAGACTTGAATTCAAATCCAAATAAATTCTGCGTCATGCCAATTCCTTCGGTAATTTGCCTATGTCATTAGCCCTCGGTGCAGCATAGACGTATGATAGCACACGGGAAAGCCCAGAATTCCAGTTATTTATAGAAATGGTGGATTTGGTAACTAATCAAACCAAATTTTTATCTAGGGTTTGCTGTTGCCTTCCACTGCTGCAACACCAAGCACTTGGGCTGTTCCTCTGGCTTTCTTATGCTTTTCATGAAAGAGGCAGCCGTGTGGGAGGTTTGGATGCAGAGAGCATAGAGAATCAAGCCTTGACTTGGTATGCAGTTGATAAAAATGCTTAGGGCCATATTCAGAACAACTTTTGAGAGTTGCAACTCCATTAGTGTCATTTAAGGGTGTTATTTAAAAGTAGAAAGAATCTTCTCTTTGGATTGCCTATTTAACCCAGCATCTTGATTTTAAACAGCATTTTGAAGAACTGTAAGCGAATCCACATCCAGAATTACATTGCCAATAGCAACTCTCGGAAATGTCAGTAAAGATAACTTTGAATCTGACATACTGTTAAGTTTGCATCACTCCCGTGTCAGCAAGACTGAACTTCTTTGCAAAGCATCATTAGCTCATGTCTCATACTGTAGGCAGGAGCAATGAGATTTTGATATTTTTCAAAAAAAAAAGAAAACAGTAGTAATGACTAGGAACATTTGTAGAAAGAAACAGCCTACTGTGTTTATAATAAGGATCACTAACTCCTTTAGTAGCATACACGATCCTTTAGAGATTTTTGACCTCCACGGGCCAGGCCATTAATGAGGACTACAAGTAAAAGTTTGGAGAGACTGGGTATCTTGGCACATCAGTTCTGCTTCTCTTCTATTGCATTGAGCAAGTCTCTGCAGATCAAAGAGAAGGCAGAAAAAAATGCTGTATAACCTCTACGAGAATGCAAACAACATCATTAGGCCAGCCAATAGCAGAAGCAGAGTACTGTCACCTCTCCAAATTAGTGAAAATGAGAAGAGAGGAAGGGACACAGACAAGCAAGGAAAAAAAAAATAATTAGAAGAAATAAATGAAAAGGGAAAACATTCTTCTATCTTTTTGCTTTTAGCATTTTTAAACAGGGAAAATTCTTCAACTCCAAATCCATCAGTTTGTATACTATAATTACTGCCAACCATATCTGTTCAGGCGGATATTATTCTAAATGCATAAACATAAAGACTCTGATGCTCTTGGTAATAAGTGTGACTGAAAGAGGAATATCATTATCTGTTGATTTATATTTACCATTCCTTGTCCAGGTGCTCCCCTCCTCTGTTAAGTATACTGGAGATTATATGCGAAATTGCACAGCTTAATGGGCTGAAGAAGTTTGATGACAACACTTAAATTGCAACTATTTTTCCAGGGTTCCTCCTGCAGATGATCTGTTGCCATTCCCAGAGGTGTGTTCTAAGAAGCCAATCGCAACTTTGTGCAGTTGTTTGCAGCAAGGGAAAGGTGATGAAGGGAAAAGGCTACTGTTATCATTTTTAGAGGGAAATTAAAACCTAAAAACAAAAGAAAGAAAAGATCCTGGCAAGTTTGTGCGTATATCTATGTATTTGATGTAACCAAACAACTGGAGGACTAATATTCTTCTTTGATGGAGCAGTTAAACTCACTGCCAATGGCTCAGGACACATAGAAATCCCAATGAAGTCAAAGACTCACCAAATCAGAATCCCACTGCATGGGGCATGCAGCAACCAGCCCAATGTGATCTAGTTACAAAAATTAAGAAGCAATTACCACAAATCTTCTGGAAGTCTCTATGTACATCATTCTAACCTGCCCCAATTACACAGGAAAATAGAGCAGGAATTTCTTTCAATGATACATAAGGGAAATACATGAGATACTGCTCAGATGATGAGTCCTAACCCATTACACACCTGCAATTCAATTGCTTTTACTTGTGTGTTCACATCCTGGAGCCTCTTTATCTGGTGTTTTTAACCTATTTCCTTCAGGTTGCCCAGTGGCAGAATGGTGTCTACTTTCTATTTCATGCCTAAACAGGCAGGACTGGTTACAGATTTTTCTCTAGTTAGTGTTAAAGCACAAAACTAAGGTTAAGGAAGAAGTCTGGCATAGCAATGGTTAAATTCAGGACCGCTTGTGGAAGAAATGAGACAGGTGGACACTGCCATCAGGGAGTGGGCTCAGCCTCCTGGAATCAATGACAAAGTCCTAACAGGAAAGGAATGAAAACTTCAAAACTCCTTTAAAAAAAGGCTTCCAAATATAACCGCGTTATCTCAGGTGTCTCTGTGTTTCTGGTGCCGTGTCAGTGAGCAGCAATGTGTTGCATCAGATTGCCACCTCCCAGGTACTGGGTGTCATATTAAATAAGCACAATGCAGCCTAGCAAACATCAGACTTAATAGGATTCCTCACCCTGAACAATCGGGATGTTGAAACTCTCTGCAATCTGCGCTTAAAAATATGCAAGTGGGTTTTATCCCTCAAATCTATTGCTGTAGAATGGAAACCAACATCTCAAATGTGAAATGTGTTGGAGACGAGCCAGATGGTGGAGGGGAAAAGAGGTTTCAGAAGAAATAAACTCGCAGAGATTTTTCACTCTTTAGGAATAAAATTTAAGTATCTTTCCAGGTGGAAGGATCAGTTGGCATGTCCAGTTGTGTCACTGGAGGGCAAGGAACTGATCAGTCCTTCTTTTCCACAAATATCCCATGTGTGCCTCAGTTTCCCCCAAACAGATATAATATTTTAGCGCATCATGAGGAGACAAGGAAAATAAGTAGAATAGTGAACATGAAGCACTTGGATCGTGTGCCAAAGAATGCACAGACAAATGGGTAGAAATTCAGTTGGAAGACTGGACGTGAGTGTCTTCCACTGTTTCTCACTCTGAGGCAGACAAAAAAAGAAATCAATAAACAAAACATTCCTGAACTCACACTACGCTGGTGTTTTCTGTCAAGCTACTGTGAGCTTGAGAAGCATGCAGTGTCTTTGCCTCATCATGAAAGGACCAAACGTGTTGGTTTTGGGTGTCAGTAGCACCAGTTCAGGACAGACAAACCAAAGTGTTTCCTCTTTCCAAAGCTCTGTGAAGTTCTGTCTTAACTAGAAATAATTCTTATGCCAAAGAGAGAATCAGCTGGGCATTAAAGAGCCTACACTGCTCACAGATTACCAAGTAACCTGTTCAGTAGTGTTAGAATTACAAATAGAAGTTACTAGGGATTCATTTACATCATAATGGCAATTTAGTTTAGTACTGGGTTATGGTTTTGGGACTAGAAATGATTGAGGGATGTTTATGTCTGAATATTTTGTTCAATGAGCTAATAGAATATGCTTTTGCAATGGTCTCGCTGCATGTACTGATATCAATAATCATTACTGCTCTTTTGCTATTAGCCTGGATTAATAATTTGTTAATGACAATAATTTCTTAATTATTTGTTATACCTAAAAATCCCACATATTTTTAAATGAATAAAAAAAAAAGAATAAATTTAATGAAGGATTTTGAATCAGTTGGTGTAAAACTAAATGAAAGTGTGTGCTAAGGAGCACTGCCACCATGATTTGAATTAAGAGTGAAAGGGAAGGTACCAGAAATCATTTCCTGACTTGTCTGTCTTGCAACAGATCAACTCATAAGCTACCAAGAGCTGCTAGTATACTTAAGAGTAATTTCAAAGAACTACGAGTGTTGAGTCTCAGAGCTATCTGCATTGCATTTGTTTGCCCTTGCTGTCTCATATAGCCTATGTTAAAGAAATGCTCAATATAACAACTGACAGTCTTTTCCCTTCCAAAGGGCACCCTTGGTCACCTCAGCACTGACTGTAGAAAAGTACAGGTCCAGAAGGGAGAATTACCCTTCAGGACTGATCACAAAGTGACTTTTAATGAAAGGCAGCTAGACTTTTTTTTTTTTTTAGAGGCGTAGAGACAGTCTATGGGTTTGGTACAAGTGAGGGCACAGAAGCCACCACCTCTCTGCTCAGTGATGAGGACCACAGATGTCTCTGCTGTGACTGAGCACTTTTGCTCCAGAGAGGGTGGACATGACCCCATGTGAGGCTTGTGAATGACAATTACCCCACAGTCCTTGGGGACACAAGTGCCAAGTATGAATCTGGCAAGGTGTTCACCGCAGAATGACAGTCTGTACACAGTCACAAAACAGACCAGAAGTTCTTACCTGCTCTCACTGGGTCTTCTTGTGCAAAATAACAAGTCCACTTCGCAAACTAGGGATAGATGCCAAACAACATCATTAAACAAACAACAGTGGAATCAGCAAATCTTCAAAACTCTTTTCATTATTCTGGTTTAGTGCATGAGGGAGACACAACAACCATATTAATGACTTTAGGCACCGAATTTTATTTCCAGTAATTACTTGGACTGTTGTCTTGGAGACTTTGAAATGACTGCAGCAGCTGTATTTCATGGTGCACACTGGTACAGTAGTGCTCCCACTTATTATTCATAACATTTGCCTTTCTTTCACATTTTTTGTGTTAACATTTGCTTTGGCTTGGCTTCAGAGGTTATGTCCCTGGTTTTGGAAGCCACCAGAATCCTAAATCCACCCAACATCAGGAATTCCCTCACACCCTTGCTCTCTTGGTTTAGGATTAGAATCCTAAATCCAATGGATTAGGATTAAAGAAAAACGTAACACAATTCATCTTGGATGGGAAGTCTACTGGTCTTCCAATCCAATCTTGTGCTCAAAGTAGGTGAAAGTTTGCAGGTAGATTCAACTGTCGTGCTAGATCAGGCTTTTCTCTGCCAATTTTTTAAACATCTTTAATTATGGAGATTTCATATGCTCTCTGGGCTCCTATTCCAGTGATTAACCACCTTCATTGTAAAACAAACAAAAAATATATTCCTAATCATAATTTCCTTTGTAACAAATTGTAATTGCTGCAGCTTGGTCCTTAGCTGTGCTCTTCAACCTCTTAACAGGGAATTAAAGGAAGAAATAAGAAATCCTCTTAGCCTCTTCTTCAAGCTGAACAAACCCAGTTCCTACCACCTTCCCTAATATATTGCTTACCTCATCATTTTAATGGCCTTCTTCTGGACTCAGCACTGCATGTCAATATCTTTCTTGTACTGGGAAGCCCCAACCTGGGTACAGTACACCAATTCCGTAATTAGCAGGATATGTGCAACTAGCATCATAATGGAAAACTTGAACACACTTTCCTTTGAGGTTAAAGTAGGTTTTCATCAGTCTAGAGTGAAGTTGAAACTCATGCCAGTAGGTACAAAATGAGAGACCTTATAGCAGCCTTCCAGGATCTGAAGGGAGCCTACAGGAGAGCTGGAGAGGGACTCTTGGTCAGGAAGTGTAGAGATAGGACAAGGGGTAATGGTTTTAAACTGGAAGAGGGGAGATTTAGATTGGACATGAGGAAAAAATTCTTTCCTGTGAAGGTGGTGAGGCACTGGAACAGGTTGCCCAGAGAAGCTGTGGCTGCCCCTTCTCTGGAAGTATTTAAGGCCAGGCTGGATGGGGCTTGGAGCAACCTGGTCTAGTGGGAGGTGTCCCTGCCCATGGCAGGGGGGTTGGAACTCGATCTTCAAGGTCCCTTCCAACTCTAACCATTCTATGATTCTCTACATAGTAGCTGATGAGGTGCAAAAGCATTTGTGTTAGAAACAGACCTGAATTTTGGGGCTTTTTTTTCTATGAAACCAAAGGTCTTAGCACTGTTTGAGCTTACTAATGCAAACAAGGCCCTAGAAATTGGAGTCACTCTACATTTGAGCACAGAAGGAAAGGAAAAGGCAAGTACCAGCTCACAGTGATTATTGCTGTCCTTCCCATGGCTGACTTTTTAGGTTGTTATTGGCTTTTGTAAATGTACAGCCAGTTTGACGCGTTCTAATGTTTTTCTTGTCCCCAAAAATCAGTGCAGACAGATAAAAGCAGAGCTAACTCCAAAAGCTTAGGTCACCTTCATGCAGAAGTCACATTTAAAATGCTCCCTACAAAATACATTTACATTAACATAGCCGTGCTTGGATGCTGGGGACTCAACTGGACGATAGCCTGCAAAAGAGCCTGGTGCTGCAGTGAGCTTTTGTCCTCATCCTCCTCTAGAGCCCAAAGTTTCCAAACATGCCCTCAGCAGCCCACAGAGCATTCCCAAGAAAAATTAAAAGACAATCTTCAACAGGTAGATAAAGTGGCTGAATAATGAATAGCAAGACCAGAAGATCCATGAGCACTTGGGATACGTTAAGTGGACTCCTGGAGCTCCTCTTCTGGTTCAGTTTTCTCTGAAGGGAGTTTGGTTTGCATGCCCCAACTTCGCTTGGTAGTCTAAACTGGACTACACCTAAGTGAGGATGATTGAATATTCACTTGAAAAGCACTCTCCTGATCTGAGCTGAAGCAGAAGCAATAAAGTCTGTCTCCACCACCAGTCCAAGGACAGAAAATAAGAGGACCAGAAGAGTCTTCCCAATACAGAACACAGTTATTGGATAGCAGTCATCAAGGTTCGTATTTTCATCATGAACAGGAAGAAAGTGTGCTCTGGATGCTCATTGTATGTGTTCTAATTTTCTTCTAGTGTATAATTTAGACTATCATCTACAGTAAGCAAGATGATGTATGAGATGTCCAAGCCTACTCTTTAAACTGTAAAAATCTCTCAGCCTTTGGGATCCAGTGTAAAATGTGCCTTATAAATTCTGCCTGCTGATTGGGATCAATATCTGGGTAGGAATCTGTTACTGGAGGCTGAGAAATGGTGTTAACTTGGGAATTCTTTTGTTTATATGTTTTTAATGTTGATACACATGGCTGTATATCGCGCTGATAGACATGGCACAGTACATATTAAAGATCACTGCTCTTCACAACCTAGTATAGTTTGTAAGTATAAAACGTCATTCATCTAAATTACCTGCTATTCATTAAAATTATGATCTCTAAATATTGCTAGGAGCTTGAATCGCAGGCCTGTTGTTGGAATTTATTGAGTATTGCTCTAGCTTCCACTGTGTGAAACACTGTAATAAAAACACAAAGCAGTGCATCAGAGCTGTGATATAAAGGACATACTTTTTATGATCAGATACTGCACCTGTTATATAGAATATCTGTTCAGATAGATGTGACAGACCCTAGAGACGGGATCAGTGAATCACTGAGCTCTCTGCTTCTTCCAGTCTCTCCCCAGGATGCTAAGATACACCTGTATACACTTGTAAATTGCTCTGACATCAGCTCTGCTCTTCTTGGAGATGAGTAGAAAGAGGGTGAGGACAGGTGTCAGGAAACCGCAGTTATTACCAAGGAACTACTGAGCCAGGGAAAAAATTGCTCCAATTTCCTTTCTAGAAAGGGATGAATACATTCACCACCAACCGTTTGCGATTCTCTCAAATGTTTTCATTCCACTAGTCACGAAATAATGTCTGCGAATAATCCTCATTCGGTCAGGAGGAGTTCATTATGTTGGCTGTTTCAGCTCCTTTGTGTAGCACGTGGGTCAGACACAGCCTTTGGGCACCCTGCCCTCTTCCAAAGCTTTCCCTCTGCAAACGTCACCACCGGTCAGTGCATACGGTGTGTTCCAGGACACTTCCAGTTGATTTACGGGGCATATTGAATCCACTGCAAAATCTATCCACAGAGGCCAGTCTTCTACCTGCAGATAGGAAGAAGTACCTCAGCTTTACCTGTGAAGGTTCCTGGTAGCCAACGTGGTTTTTGTGGCAGGTCCTGCTTAGCCAACAGCTGTGGAGTACCCAGCACTGGATCTACTGCCTCCTCACCACCTTTACCACCAGTCTCAGTTCATCTGCCAGGTATAACCCAAAATGGTGGCTACCAGACCAACGAGTGAGGACTTTGAGCTGTGCTTTCTGCACATGCTGTGCAACACATGGCCCTAAATTCCCATTTCTCTGAGTGGATGTAACATTTTGAAAGCCAGACAGCATTAAGTCTAGAATTTATATGACAAAGAGATTGATTGTGTTTCATAAAGTTAAAAAAGCAATAATGCGAAGATGTCAACCTAGGAACAAGTCCAAATAAAAACCTACATTTTGAGCAGAGATACTTTGGGCTTATCTGTTGGCCAGCTTTCCCTCCTTAATAGCTTTCTTTTGCTATTGTAAAAGCTAGTAAATATATCGCAGTAGTTTCTGTAGCTGTCACAGGAACGGCAGGTGGTTTTGCTCCTTAGGGATGGTATTCATCCTTCTGTCTATCTCTTAATGTACTACTATAACTCCATTCATACTGTACCTTGTAATCTTTAGTGTAGTTCCCCTTATAACAACCATCCCTGGGAGGTAAGAATGTACTGGGAGATGAGGAAGTGCTTTTCATATTTTATAGGAGAAGTGAGACAGGAAAGAAGTACAGGACAGCTGGCTTTTACAGCACATAAGCATCTAACTCTCATTTATAAGAAAAATAAAAGTCCTTTAGAATCTTTTCTGATTCATGCATGCAGCCTGTTGTGGATCAAGGGGGTAAACATGTCACCTTCAACCTCCAAAGTGGACTTCTCACACCACAACACTCCCTTCTCCAAGCAGAGGGGAGTTCAGCCCCAACTGGCAATGATACCAGTGGTTTTCTGTTTCAGCTTGGCAAATCACCTACAACAAACCTCTTAAATTCAAAGATTTCCTCCTACAGGGCTCAGTTACATATCACTTTCTCTGGCGAATAAATCAACTGAGATTTTTTAAGACAGGACTGCCTTCTCTAGTTTAAAACTTGACCATGAAGAAAATAACTAAGAGAACGAAGTATAGGAAAAACACGTGCAAAACCAAGTCAGAAGTAATCAGCAGCATTCGGTTCTCAAGTGAAGGGCAACCTAAAGAGCTTCATTCTGTTTTGCTTTTTTAAGTGTCCAGACAAGCCATCGCTGTCTAACTTAGAATTTTTTTCCTTCAGATTATCCATGTATTTCTTTAGATAAAAAATAGAGCCAGTAAAAAATACTCCGAGGATCTGTTTCAGCAGCCAAATACAAGTGATTTTTTAATAAATAGCTTTCTGTGAAACAATCAGACAGCATTACTCTATCAAGTAGTAAAGGCATTTTAACAGACTGAAACATCCTATTCAGCAGCACAAAGCTCTCCTTTGTTTCTATTCAAATTGTGTTGTGTAACATGGATGATGACATCATGAAAAGAGAATACAGGCGGATAATAAAAAAAAAAATAAAATAAGCACAGGAATCCTGCCTTTCATCTTTGCAGATTGTGGGGGTTTGGTTTAGGTTTTGTTTTGACCAAGGCATGAACAAATATTGGAGTGAAAGCATTTCCCACTGGACAGTAGAGCCTTGATTTATAACAGTCACAAGTAGGAAAGAAAGGGTTTCTCCTTATTTGATGATTCTCTTTTCATCTAAGTTTGCTCTAAGGACATTATTTTTTAATTGAACTTAGGAGAACCAAGAGCAGGATTATACATTAAATAAAATTCCACCCAAGGGACAGTTTCAAGTTTTCACCCTTGTCAAAGAACAGTTTTAAACTTCCCCCTTCTCTAAAATTGCTTCTAGATATATGACTATACAGCAACCACGCTTTCTTTTCTACCCTCCTCTCTAAGTGACCATCAGCTTACAACTGCTATTTATTCTATGTGTGTTGAAGCCAGGCCAAAAATCACCTTAGATGTAACTGACATACGGACAGAAAGCCCCCGCTGCCCCTGCTGTTTCATTGGGATGACTTAGAACCATAGAATCATAGAATGGTTAGAGTTGGAAGGAACCTCAAAGATCATCCAGTTCCAACCCCCCTGCCCTGGGCAGGGACACCTCCCACCAGACCAGGTTGCTCCAACCGGCAACCGTAGGAGAGGTGCTCCAACCCTCTAATAGTCTTTGTGGCCCTCCGCTGGAACCATTCCAACAGTTCTATGTCCTTCCTATGTTGAGAACTCCACAGCTGGACACAGCACTCCAGGTGGGGTCTCACAAGGGCAGAGTAGAGGGGGAGAATCACCTCCCGTGACCTGCTGGTCACACTTCTTTCGATGCAGCCATTATTAACTGATTCTATCCGTCTGCTCTTCCCTGCATCATTGCCTGCTGCTGGAGGGAACGACAAAAAGACGACCAGCACACCAGAGTCCTTTATCAAGCCTCCCAACTCCCTGAGCTCTCTCTTTATTGCCTTTGGACTTCAAGTTGCTGTCTTCTCTGTACCCATATAGAAAATCAACAGTGGATAATAACCTGAGGACCTTACCAGCCCAGGAAGTTTCCTGGTGATGTCCTCCACCAGGGCTCCAGGAAGACAACAGACCTCTCTCTGAGGAGGGTCAGCCCAGCATATCGGGCCCTCTGTCCCCCCTCAGAGAGGGGTCCCCAACAACTATAACCCTTCAGTTTTTTTTCAGTGGGTGTAGTATTGATTCAAGTTGTATGCTTTTTTGATTGAGGAGGCACCTGTGTGACAGGGTGCTCCCTACCTACTTCTCCTCCAGAGTGGTCATCTTCAATCAGAGCCTCTCATCTATTACTGAGAGGTACTTTATAGGAGGCAGTGCATAAGGTGGGAGGTCTTCTGCTGCCCCAGCCACAAACCTGCTTCCACTCACTCTGTTCTATTACACTTTTGCCTGCCCTTTGTATTACACTTTTGTCTTTGGTCTGCCCAGGGTTGTCTACAGGGTCTCCCAGACCCTTGCTGCTTTTCTCCCTCTTTCTTCTTCCCTTCCCATTGCTCCTCAGCCTTTCAACGTCCCCTTTCAGCTCTGCTACCATGCTGAGCAGATCGTTGACCTGCTCACACCTCATGCAGCAGGTCTCCCAGCTTCCATCTGCTACTGGTAACAGGTCCTGGCGCTCACTGCAGCCCGTGACCTGGAGAGCCACATGTTTCTGTGAGAGCTCTCTCTGGGTTCCTTTCTGGTTCGGGATGCACACATGACCTTCCTCCGGGCTGAGACCACGACTAAGCTCCTGTCGAGGAGGGGTAATGACCACCAGGAGGACTCACCTGGGGAGCCGACAGAGCTTTGGGCTCCCCCGTGTGTGCCCTTGGCTGCTCCTGCGGTTTCCCGGGACCGGTCGCTGCCCTCCCGAGATGCAGCTTTTAGCCGGGGGGGGGGCGTGGTTCCACCCACACACTGCCGGGTTCGGGCAGCGAGCAGTCCCTTTACTGGCTCCCGAAGTCCTCAAAAAGAGCTCCTTGCCGGTCCTTTCCAACCACTTGACGACCAAGATGGAGATGTTGCCTTTGCTTTCAGTGGCACCCCATCATCCAGGTAGCAAAGAGCAGAGTTGCAATTAATAGTGCCTTATTAAACCCTTTGCATAGTTGAATATACTGGTTATACATATACTGCATATATATGTTGCATATACATATATTCCGTGGGATATTTCTGGTTTTGTGGGTACATGGTGCGGTTGCTGAACACATGCATCTCGTTTTTGCTAATTATGGTACCCCTGCAGTCAGCAAATACATTCATATTTTCCAATCTAAAAGAAGTAGCAATACAATAGAGCTCTTTTTTGAGTTCTATAGTAACAGAGCAGTCATGACGTTTGAAGGTAAAGGTCTAAACCTGTTTACAGTTTCAATAGTAGGAGCCAAGCTGGTCAAATTGAACAGGTCCAGCAAGGGGCCATGAAGATGATTAGAGGGTTGGAGCACCTCTCCTACGAGGAGAAGCTGAGGGAGCTGGGGCTGTTCAGCCTGGAGAAAAGAAAGCTTTGGGGAGACCTTCTAGCAACCTTCCAGTATCTGAAGGGAGCTACAGAGAGGGACTCTTTGTCAGGGAGTGGAGCGACAGAACAAGGGGTAATGGTTTTAAATTGGAAGAGGGGAGATTTAGATTGGATATTAGGAATAAATGCTTTCCTGTGAGGGTGGTGAGGCACTGGAACAGGTTGCCCAGAGAAGCTGTGGCTGCCCCATCCCTGGAGGTGTTGAAGGCCAGGCTGGATGGGGCTTGGAGCAACCTGCTCTAATGGGAGGTGTCCTTGCCCGTGGCAGGGGTCTTGGAGCTCGATGATCCTTAAGTTCCCTTCCAACTCTAACCATTCTATGATTCTATTAATTTTATTGCTCATAAAGCTAGTGAGATGTTGATTTTTGAACTGAGTTAAGGTGGTTTTGTTTATGTACATTCCTTCAATAGTTGTTGACTCCACATCTCTGCATTACAAGAAAACAGCATATGGCAGTTCCTTTCCCACAGACTTTACAATCTGAACAGACAACAAGAAAGAGGAAAGGAATGATGATTTCTCACAGGTTCCTAAGGGAAAACTAATCTATGCATTAAGTGACTTTACCAAATTAATAAAGGTGAGTTGGGAAGCTACTTTTGTAAGTAGAGTTGAACCAAGATCTTAATTCCCACATCAGCTATGCCTGAACACTTAAGCAATTGCTTTGCTGAGGCACAGGACACCAAAACCATGCATATTAAGTGTGTATTAGATGATAACTGAAGAAAATGAACTTTAGGTGCTTGCTGTGTGCTTGCGTTATCACTGCCTGTAGTTAAGGCTGACAAATTGCCTTAAAAGGCTTTTTTTAAGCAATTACTCTTGCCAGGAGTGCCCTCAGCCTATTGTTTTTGGAGAAAGCTTTAGCTAAAAATAGTTGTTACATCTCTGAGAACAAAGAGAAAGAGAAAAATCTACTTTCATTTTGCCTGTGAGTTAAAAAAACACACCAAATAAACAAAAAAAATCCCCATCTGTTTCACTGGTAAACTTTTATACCACTACAGGTGGGAAGAGGGACTTGAAAATTAGGCTGGATCCTGCAGTGTCAAGAGCATACCTTTTATTTACTTGGTGATTATTGATTTTTTTAATTCAGTCTGTTTGTGCTCATAGAAGACTTGTTAAAGTTTGGAAGCTAAAGTATTTGAAGAGCTCATCTGCCCCGAGCATAGCCTTTTCTTTTATCTGCTAGATAAATGCCCAGGCAGCTCCACAGAGTAACTGAGCATTATTATATTGGCTGTAATGGCTGAGCAGAATTTCCCTACAATTTGTTTCAGCTCACAGCTGGAGAGTACTGTGGGAGAAATCTTAGAAATTGAGAGAAAAGAGATCTGCGTTATTTACTGCTGGAGATGCCCCTGCAGTACAGAAGAAGAAGGAAAATGTGAGGGGAAATAGGGAAGCAGGGACCTTTTTGCAGAGGTATGGGAGAGAACGGGAAAGGATAAAAGCCAAAAAAAAAGAGAGAAGAAGAAAAAAGGTTGATATCTGACAAAGACAAGACTTCACTCCTATGTAAAACTGATTCGACTTTTCCTTATGTGTTCATGCATGACACAAAACACACCAGGATCCCAAAGGCACGTTCCATGCAAATGCTTGATTGCACTGTTAACTCTTGTTCAGTAGACCGCTTGGGATGTTGATCTGTGCCTCTGTCTACAGAGCTGCTTCAGCGTTTTATCCTTCTTCAACAAGAAAATAAATTAAAAAAATATTTTCAGACAAAGAAAAAAAAAAAAAAAGAAGATGCTAACAATGTCTAAGAAAAAACACTTGCATGTTTCCTTTTGAATACAGAATACAAACAGGTAGCTGCTCATGAGCACCTATTCGCAGAAATACTCAGGGGCACTAATGGTAGCAACTGGTGATTTAACTTTGCTCTTTGCAAACACATTGTTTGCATCTTGCTGGACCAGTCAAATGGATGGCCAGTCTGAGGTGCTCAGTATTTTCATTGCAATAGTTTGTCAGTTACACAATGGGCACTAATTTAACTTTCTTAACTAAATAACTAAATACATGGGCACTAATGGCACTAATGGGCACTAATTTAACTTTCTTAACTTAATAACTAAATTAACATTCTTAATTAAATAACAATAACTTGTAAAATCTCAGTATCTGTGATGCAGGACAAGCTTTAAGAATCAGGACATACAAAGGCAAATTGTGATTTATCGGAGATCAAAAAACAACTAAGGAAAATCCAGAGCTACCTGAATCTCTCCAACAAATGGTCTGGGTTTTTTTCTTGGCCATAGTGATGTTACTGGTGCCTGTGGATATTTCTGTCCCCAGAACTTGACCGATTTCCTTCCCTTTAACTTTTGTTTAAAATCGCAGGTAGTACTTCCAGTCTGCTCTTCTCCTAAAGAGATAATGTACTGCATGTGCTTCTGCTCAAGCCACCATAGCATCATCCTTGAAAAGGATCCTGAGTGAATGCACTCGTTTTTGTTTTGCATAAAGATGATTTCAATATTTTTTTCCTATTCTTTGACCTGCTCTTCAGATGGTGTAGTAAAAATTATTATGGATGTTGTAATTTTCCCTGCCAATTCCATATTCACAAATAAACATTCCATTACACAATCAGTGCATAATACACCGTTAAAGGTGATTTTTACATGATCAGAGGCAGCTCATTCATGTTAGGGAGTAAAGCAGAATGATGGAAAAGTGCAAGCCTATTGTTTTGAGGCAATGCTGTATCTGAGCCAATGCACGCTAACGGGCCTTCCCACCCAGAGCAGCTAAGATAAAATAATTGACAGATTTTTGTTATTTTGGGCACGTGCTTCTCCACATGACACGGGTACGTCAGCCAGTGAGATCTGCACTCACCCACACTGTTTACGTTATTTAATCCACGCCTCCTGTCTAGGTTTCCAAAACTTACTTTTTTCCTTTACTGATGGCAACAATGTGGCTGACCCTAGGGTTTATTTTATAAACTAGCTTTCAGTCACTTCTTGTTATTTTTTGTTTCAAACAGAAGTTTATGTTGTCTGTTGCCAGTGGACTGACAAGGGGGTATATCTGAGTATGTCTCACCCTTATATCCAAAAGCGACATGAGCTCTTTCCATTAAGCACAACACCTAGTGGAACAGCAAGATTTTTTTTGCTATTTTTACTTTTATCAGTGCTTTAGGATTCATGCCTGTGCTTCCAAAGCCCCATTCTGACCATTCACCATAGACATACATATGCAGCTGTCTGGAATCTCTACTAGATAGTCTGGCAAAATCCAACTAAGCAGTTTCCCGGGTTAGATGGCTGTGTTTTAGCCAGCCGCTGCAGGCTAGATGTACATCCAAAGAGCACCACTGTAAATTTGAAAGCCCTCACCCAGCTTTCCCTTAGCTTTGCTTATGTAGCCAACCAGCAACAGACTTAGAAAATGCTGTCACTTTCTAATCACTGCAAATCCCTACCTCAGCCTCCTTGCACCTTTTTCCTGCTTCTAGACAATGCTATACTTATCCATCCTAACTTCAAGAAACTTATCTGAAAAACTAGCATGTCTCATGCTTCTGCCAGTTCCTATGCGTCATGCAGGTCAGAAAACACTAATGATGCTGAGTAGATGCAACAAAGGGTCAGTCCCTTGACTCACTAATTACTTTCTCCTATAAAGTTAGACCAAGGTCCTCATGGTCACATTTCCACCCTGGCCTTTGCAAACTGGGCATCAGAGGTGGGTCACTCGTGGTTATTCTCTGGCTACCAGTTGTCAGCAGGACTGTGTGCTTTGTGACAACTGCCTTCATTGGGAAATTAAAATACGCAGTGGTTAAATGGAAATTATGTCTCAAATCTGTGCTGTTGAATCTCGGTCTTATCCTTCCCTAAGGTTACCAAGAAATACAGGTAACTTTCACTTAAAACATCACATCAACCATCTTTAAGAAAACGGCTCATTGTTCTCATTTCTGAAGTGGGTTTCAATGTGCATCGTCCGCTGCTGCCTCTTCTGTCCTCCCCTATGATGTACACTGTATTTATGGGAGGATCCCAGGGCTGTGGTAGTTAGTCTCTTGACTCTTTATTACCTGTAATTTTTCTTTTCATTCCATTGGCTCCAACTCAACAACACACTGGAAAGAACATATGCAGTTAGTTACATCTTCAGCATCACGAAAAGCAGTACCCCAAGTATTTCTTCGTGTTCCCTGATCTAGTCACTGCTGACTGAGCAGCCTGTGCAGTCCCCTCCCTGGTATCCCTGATTCTGCAATTTTTGCCCATTGGTGACTCTTATTTATCCTGCAATTGTTCAGATTTATTTTTCACATTTATTTTTCCTGCAATTGTTCAGATTACCCACTTTTGAAGACAACAAATGCCTGCATTTTGAGACCATTTTGATTTTTGTCATCTCCTTGTGACTGGAGCTAAGATGGGCTAGCAGCACTGGAAGCACCTCTCTGTTTCCACACCTATGGTTCCAGTCACAGTTTCTTTAGCTTTGCTCTGGAAAGGGGAAATGTGAACCTCATGCATTATCCTGTCCCTAAGGTGAGCAAGCCTCTGGGGTGCCTCACCTCCACAGAGGGGAAAAAGTTGCCAAGTACTATCAGTCCCGGGCCTGGAATCTTTCTTCTTGAGTACAAAAGGCTGTTGTGTGCACTGGATGATAGATCTATTCCTTGGCTGCCTTTCAATTGCTGTCATCCAAGGAGATGAGGGTGGTCTAGCACATATGTGACCTCTGGAGCATGGAATGCATTCTGTATTTGCAGGTTTAAGTGTTCACCCAACCCCTCCAGCCAAGAGCTTAGCTCAGAAGTAAGGTCTGGTTTCAAAGTCCCATCTATTGATTCATCCACATGCCTAACTAATTCTCTGGCTCATCTAAGGCATGTTTAGCATTCTATGCCCAGCTCTCAGCCTTCACAGTTGTTAAATGTGTTAAAAAATTCTTGATGTGAAATCCACATCCCTTCTTGGCTTGTATTTCCAGAGTCTGCTAGTAGACCCTGCTGTACTGAGGTTGTTGTTTGTTATAACTCAGGAGTTATTCAGCAGGGTTAGAGCAAGTCTTCAAATGCCACCGGTGGGCTTTTATTCCTGCCAGATGAACCATCCCACTCAGGCCCCAGTTTGCAGATCAGCTGCCCAGTTGAATAAAAACAGGAGACACTGGGTCACCAGCTTTACCCTGGTATGGTAGCAAGAGTTATCCCATCCCTCTCTCTATAAAGAGAGGCACAAAACCCTCTTCCAGTCATGACTGACATCTGCTTGCCAACATGTCTCACTTCTTTAGGACCTGTGGGCTGGGAATCAGGGTGGGACAGCTTTCCTCAGTATTCTGTGGAAACCTTCTTTTGACCAGGCATGAGATAATCAGTTTTGATCACCCCTGAGGATTCATTAAGAGAATACCGGGACTCCTTGCTTTTCATCTCTGGCACACCCTTAATAACCTTCTTGGCCAATATTAGAGTCTCAGATCAGTCATCCTCAGTGGCCTTTCTTTTAAGCCTAACTTGGCCAGTGAAATGACAAAAGTGGTTTTCCACCTGCCTTTTTAGGTTTTAAAGACCTGTAGGGTACATGGGATTTTGCCTATGTATACTTCACTTCTGCGGTTTCCAGAATTATTGAATTTCACCTGCTTTTTTCAAAAAAACTGTTGGATTTGTAGGAATACTCTCCTTATTGTCCCATTGTCCACCCAGGGCAGTCCAGGTTTCACTCTGTGCTGACTGTCTCACTCCTTGTTCCAGACAGTGGTGGTGAAGTCTTTCCATAAGGTGACTGAGGATATCTCAAAAGTGGTAGAGACTACCATCAGCCTTATGTCTGGCTATCTTGGTGCTCAGGCACAGAGAACATTAATTTTCCTGAGTCTTCTCCTTTGAGTTCTTCTGGCCCTCTATCTTGTATTCTTTCTTAATGACACTTTCTTTCTGATGGGTCACTTTTAATTTTGGCATCTTTTACTGTGCGAACAAGTTTACACTGAGCAGATGAGTTATAACTGGCATCCAGAACACAGCAGAACATCTCAAGTTGTGACATAACACCGTAAACCAAAGACTGTCATGAGATTTGTGCAATTTGGAATTGCACAAAGCAAGATCTAGTCAGATAAGCACTGAGACAGAAGAAATTAAATACAGGCAGAGACTTAGGTGGCAATGTTCCCTCCTACAGAGGGAATTTTAAACGAGAGTATTTGACTAATGTTTGTGGAGATGAGACTGGTTGAATGCCAAAACACAGTTTTCATAACCTTTAAACCTGAAATATGTAATTGTTGCAGGAATCAAAAGAAATAGTGACAGGTATGAACAAAGAAAATCAGTGAGTTACCTCAAAAGGGGAAAGATTTATGTTGCCAGTAAGAGAGCTAAAAGAGTTGAGGGAGTTAGAATGGAGCCAAAAAATAATAATAATAATGTTGAAATTAAATTATTTCCCTAGGTTGAAAAGAAATTTCAGTTATAATTAAAAAGCCTATACGCATGTGACCTGCTGTCATCTAGAAACAATTATAATCCTTCAGTGGCTGAGAAAACAGATGCAGTCCCTCTGTATAGCTAAATTAAACCCCGTTCTTTCTCCCCCTTTGATAAGACATCCCAAAGTGAGCCGGCGTACACGGCTATTACACACTAATTAGTGAGACAAGGCGCAGCCTCAGATTGCCAAGCAACCAAGCGGCCACACGGCCACAGCCCATTTCCCACCGCCTCTCTGCCCCCTTGCAGCTTTATTCCATTACAGCAGAATCTAACGACAGCGCAACAGCAGCCACAGAGGTCTAAAGAGGGAAATTTCAGAGAGAAAAGTAGTATCTTGATGTATCTTTCTATGGCTGGTAAAACTGAGCAAACTTGCAAGCTCTTTGACCTTTCCCAAAGGCTTGGGAACATCTCGCCTAACTTCTTGTCCCTTTCCCCAATTACGTCTGTTACTTTAATAACAGAATCATAGAACCAAAGATAGAATGGTTAGAGTTGGAAGGGACCTTAAAGATCATCCAGCTCCAACCCCCCTGCCATGGGCAGGGACACCTCCCACCAGACCAGGTTGCTGCAAGCCCCATCCAGCCTGACCTTGAACCCCTCCAGGGATGGGGCAGCCACAGCTTCTCTGGGCAACCTGTTCCAGTGCCTCACTACCCTCACAGGATTTTTTTATCCCTCCCCACCACCTTGCCTCCTTTATATCAGAGCCAGGACAGTCTGAGACCATTTACTCCCTGGTAAATCCATGGAGTAAGAGTAAAAAATCTGTAATTTTAGCAACCAGTGTGAGAGGAGGAACAGAGCTGAGCTGCCACTCCACATAGCTTGCATTTCAAATGTAAATATCTTGCTGAGCTTTAGCAATATTAGAATAGCCTTTTGGCTGTCAGAGGCTGCTCATAGGATGATCATTTTGTAGCACACACCGAAAGTGAAATGAGATGACCCTATGATGGGAGCAGGGGCCTGAAGTCATTTCTCTTACACCATAAAGCTGCTGAAAAGATTAGTAATTGGAAACTGCACTTAGGAGGCTGTTAATAGGATTCACCTCTCTAACCAGTGTGGTAGCTGGTAGGGTTACCTCTGAGGTCATTAATTAGTCACTACTTTAAATGAACCTTTTTCCACGTAACTTAATCTCACTAAACTTTGTTACTTCAGCATTGTCTCCGTTTCAGGCATATGGCTTGCCTTCAATGAGGCTGTTAGCATGATAATTCCCCCCTTGTCAACAGCAATCAAGAAGTGATAAAACAATTTGGAATCTTTATTCATACATTAGATTTTCCTATCAAACAGATACATTTGCATCTTAAATGTAGATTATTAAAAAGCTGCTGATTTTGGGATGATGTCACATTTAGTGAAGAACACAGCATGCTTACTTCTAAGGCTCATCTCTGCGTTGCTTCTTTTCCAGAGGCTTAGAAAGACAGAGTCACTTAATGAACCTTTGTTAATATGCACATTTATATGATCTGATTGGCCCCTGCAGCAGCCTAGGAAAACCTGTGAAAAGACAGCTGCCGGAGTCACAAAAAAAAAAACACCACTAATTGGAATTATTAATTGTTTACAGTTACATTTACCTCAAGGAGAAAAAAATCAAAGGAAGTGAGAGAAAATCCCTCTATTTTTAGAGCAAGGCAGGCAGCTTACAAAATGAGAGCTACAACAGCTGTCGGACACGTAGCTGTTAAAAGGCATACCATTAAGTTCTAATTATGTGTGCTATTTTGTATCGGTCATAGAATTATAGTATGGTTAGAGTTGGAAGGGACCTTCAAGATCATCCAGTTCCAACCCCCCTGCCATGGGCAGGGACACCTCCCACCAGACCAGGTTGCTCAAAGCCCCATCCAGCCTTGCCTTCAACACCTCCAGGGATGGGGCATCCATGACATCTCTGGGCAACCTGTTCCAGTGCCTCACCACCCTCACAGGCAAGAATTTCTTTCTAGTGGTTTCTAATGTTTTCTGCTTCAGAAGCCCTTTTTGCTGGGTGCTGGACAGACAGGGAGGTAGATGGCTACACAGTGTTCAGTCCAGTCAAGCAATGTAGACATCAGACCAGCTGAGTGACCCTTCAGAAACATGATTAATCCCTCAGATGTTCGCATTTGCTAAAGCTACCTGTACATACTTTGCTGATTTGAACCCAAGAGTCTTTGCAAAGGATCTAATGTAGGGTAGGAGAAGACTGGGAGCCAGCACTGCAGCTGGGAACATCACCCGGGGCTGCAAGACTCAAGCTAGACCCTTCTTTTCAAGGTTGCCTTCCACTTCACTGTCAACCTTTACTACTCAAAGCTGGGGTGGGTGGGGGAGGGTGAATGAAGTGAAAAGGAAAAGTTGATAATGAAAAATATGGAAAAATATGGAAGTATTGTCAAAAAAAACAGAGTAATCACTCATGGAGGAGGGGACTGTGGCTCCAGCTGGGTTTGGCCCAGAGGATAAGGAGGAGATGCCCTGAGCTGCCGCTCTGGGATGAGAGTCGGGGCTCAGAGAAAGCTTCTGCTCCCTGGAAGGGCTTGCCTGAGGGGGGAAATGAGTGGTTTGCATTGCTTTTGAACCAGGAGACACAAACTTCAGAGTGCTGGGGGCTGCCTTGGCTATTTGCCAAGAGCCCGAGGGCTGCCCCTAATCTACATAGGTATTTGCATAAGTGTTTTTTGTGATTTTTTTTTTTTTTTGTGGTGATTTCTGAGGTTTGTTTTGTTCGGGGGGGTTTTGTCTTTTGTTTGTTTTGTTCAGGCTTTTTTCATTTTTTAAATCAGCCATAGAGACTCTATCAGAATATATCCTTGCTCTTGGGTTTTTGTTGGTTTTTTTTAAGCTTTAAAATTCTTGGAAATTCTTGGAAATATGTCCTGGGTTGAGAGGTCCAGGACTAACTTTTCTTCTAATTCTGGGGAAAATTGCACTTTTAGAAGACTCTAGTGTCTGAATTCGTGAAAATATTTACTTTATGGCCCAGCCAGGCTCTGTGAAATTCAAGGTCTCAGTGTGTTTGAGCCTCACCAGGTGCACGGAGGAGAAGGAGCAAGGCATGGGCATTTGACCCAACCTGGCCAACAGGATTATTTCATACCATGAACATTGCATTCAATATCAATTAGAAAAGTTTGCTGCGTAGCTGGCTCTCCCTTGATGGTGGTGGTCCAGACAACTCCTGGTCCTGGTGCTGGAACCCTGAGTCCTTCCCTTTCCTCCTGAAGCCCTTGCACTTGCAGTGCCCGACATTTGCTGTCCCTGCTGGGAGGGCACAGCTTCTGCTGGTGTGAGTGGCTGCATATAATTCTTGTAAATCTCATATCAGTGTCGGGATTAATGCTGGTTCTTTAGTATTATTGTTAATTATTTAATCTTATTCTATTAAATCTATTTATGTTTCAACCCTCATGTTTATTTGCATCCCCCGATTCCCCTTTCCTTGGTGGGGAGGGGTCATAGGGTGATAGAATAATTGTCTGCATGACAATAAATTGTTATGGGTTTTCTCAACCCATAACAAAATGTTATTGGTATGTTGGCATGGTTTTACAGGGCAGACAACTTAAGTGCATCTGGTTTTGAGACAAAGCAGAGCACAGCACCAGTGCTTCTTACCCTCTGCTGTGTGGCAACCTGCCCCGTCGTCCTATCTCAGGGAGCAAAATCCCATGTGCACCCCAAAGAGAGATCTTCTGTGAGGTTCTGTGTGTAGGGAATTGCATTTAAGCACAGCAGAGTAACGTTTAATACACGTGGTCTGGAGTGAGTGTTGCAAAATGCAACACAGCCTGGTCTGGTATGCCCTGGTTTCACAAATTACAGGAAAGACTGTGGAGCTGAAGAGAGGTTCAGACATTTCAGATGTTCTAGCTGTTCTTATGTCTGTACATTTCTCAGCATTTCTGTGTCTCAGCATGTCCACGCTCCCAAAATACGTCCCAGCATATAAAAAAGCAGCTATTCTGGCTCCTTGCTGGAGATCGGATTTGTCTGCATTTGTTTTATCTTCCAGAAGAGGTGATTAGAAAAAGCTTGTTGATAGAATCTTTAGCTGCCCAGCTTTATATTCACTATGTAATACAGTTCAAGAAAATTGCCTTATGAACTTTAAATGCTGGGCAAAATATGATGTTATGTCTGCTGGATTAATTTGAGTGTGATAAGCACACTGTAGGAAGTTCCATATCAGTTAGATCTACTCAGGCTGTAGTCAAAATCCTTTGTGCTGAAGTCAAAATAAGTCTTCATCTCTCGTTACTTAGAGCAACTGGGCATTTGCAAGCCTTGCAATGTAATGGCAGCATAACTAGGTGGGTAAGAAATAAGCCTGAGGAAAGCCATCACACTTCGTCCTCCATTCTTCCATGGATTTCTTCCGTGACTATGAATAATCTTCTGTAATCCTTGGAAATTGCCACGTCCGTGATGTGCCTGGCTATAAGCTTCATATTCTCCCCAGGGGTCCTACAGTTTCAATTAGGGGTTATCTTGCAGTTTCTGCAACGGAAGGACCCTTTCCTGCATAGAATCAAAGGAAGGATTTTTTCTGGGCAAGGTGGTAGGAGCTGGAGAGTTTGTTGGTGATAGGAATGAGGGGGAACACGACCTAATGAAGTTCAGTGACAAACCACGTTCTTGCCTCTCAAACAGTACTGGAAATCCTCCCTCCTTTTCAGTTGCACTCCAAAGCCACTGTGATTTCACTTGTGTGTGGCCAGTGGGGGAGGTTTAAACAAGGCAAGGCTTCAGTGAACAAACCATAAAAGTTCAGTAACTACCCAAATAAAAACTAGAAATAAACAAATGAAAGAAAATTGACCAGTGAGTTTAAGACCATTTCATAGTTTGAAGGAAGGCAGAAAGATGAGTAATGGCAAGTACATGCTTAAGGCTGATAACACAAAGACTTTTTGTCTGTTTAAAAAAAAAGAAATAATTCCAAGGTCATCCTCCCTTGGTTGCTTTTCCCCAGTGCTAAGTCCACGTTTCAAGCCCTGCCAGCTCTGAGCGTGCAGGAGCTCTGCCGACTGCCCGACCTTGCCTGAGGAGAAGAGGGACCTCCAGAATGAACAAGATGTGGAGCGTGGTTGCCCGAGGAAGCCCCTGCCCTCCCTGAGCAGCTCCACGTGTGCTGCTGCACAGCTGTACCCATGAGATGTCCACTAGTAGATGACCTTCCCACTTGCTGGACTCACTCACTGTGGATCAAGCCTTTGTGCCTTTCTGATGTCTGTGCCTGTGAAGATTGTGGATGTTATACGCTCCAACCCCAACTGAATTTCGGGATCGAAGCTCTCCTAAATGCCAGCCAGCACTGTGGAGTTTGTAATACAGATGATCATCCATATGGGAGCAGGTCTGAAAGTCCAGATTTTATTTTGGAAACACAAAGAGTTTCCATGCAAGTTTGTGTTCAAGTACCCTTTAAAGCCCCTTTATTTTAACCATAACCTTTTCACCTTTCCCAAATGTGATGCTGTATCAAATGCAATGCCCGTATCCTGGGCTGCATCGAAAGAAGCGTGACCAGCAGTGAGGGAGGTGATTCTGCCCCTTTACTCTGCACTCGTGAGAGCCCACCTGGAGTCCTGTGTCCAGCTCTGGAGTCCTCAACAGAGAAAGGACATACAACTGTTGGAACGGGTCCAGTGGAGGGCCACAAAGATGATTAGAGGGCTGGAGCACCTCTCCTATGAGGACAGGCTGAGCGAGCTGGGGCTGTTCAGCCTGGAGAAAAGAAGGCTCCTGGGAGACCTTATAGCAGCCTTCCAGTATCTGAAGGGAGCTACAAGAGAGCTGGAGAGGGACTCTTGGTCAGGAAGTGTAGTGATAGGACAAGGGGTAATGTTTTTAAACTGGAAGAGGGGAGATTTAGATTGGATATTAGGAAAAAATTCTTTCCTGTGAGGGTGGTGAGGCACTGGAACAGGTTGCCCAGAGAAGCTGTGGCTGCCTCATCCCTGGAAGTATTTAAGGCCAGGCTGGATGGGGCTTTGAGCAACCTGGTCTGGTGGGAGGTGTCCCTGCCCATGGCAGGGGGGTTGGAACTGGATGATCTTTGAGGTCCCTTCCAACTCTAACCATTCTATGATTCTATGCGTTAATGCTGTGATGACTGTGGCTCAAGAGAAGTAGAACAAAATTACTATATCACACAACCCTGTGGCAGAGTCTCATGAAAGGCACTAAGACCTCCTTTTCCTTTCTGCAAATGGCCCCAGAACCCCTTCAGTCTGAGAATGTTCCTTATCCTTATTCAGGACCGCAGAGGCCTACGCTATTAGAAAATAAATGCCTCTCCTTATACCAGCAATCCCATAGAAAAGCACAGCTGAAACTCCTGCAGCTGCGGTTTCAGGCAGTCTGGGATGCAGAGTGGGTCTAAAAACTGATTCAACATCTGGCATGAGAGCATACGGCTGAGGAAGCTCATCTTTAGCACATACAGCTCCACTCTTTGTGCGCATCTTTTGAAGGGCTATTTCATAACCAGCTTGGAATAATAATGTTGGGACAGCCCAAAGATGGTCACCAGTGACTTTGGATGCCATAACACTTATGTTCTTACAGCCTGGCGCATGCAGGCAGCCTTTTCTTTTCTCCACAAAGCTGGTGGGCATGAGGGCATTGCAAGCAGACATAAATGACAGTGTTGCTGACAAGTCTGACAGTCCAGAACGCACATAGTTTTGGATTGTTCTGCCAGGAGAGATGCCAGTGAACATATTTGTCTTTTTTTTTCTCTTTTTTTTTCTTTTTTTTTTTTTTTTTTTAAGTTGCCTGCATCTTCCTAAAGACCAGATTCCAATGGGTCTGAGAAGTCTTTGGCAGATTCTGTGATTCTGGGCTTTTTGAGCCTTGGAAATCTACCTTCATTACATTATTGCTGTCTTGGGCATTCCTCTTCGAGAAGGGGACAATTGAGAACTGCGGGTGTCGGTTCTTCTCTCAGTTCTTCCACACTGTTGTGGTGACGGTGGAGTGAGGTTGCCTGATGATGGTAAGCACAGTCATTTCAGGCACATTCTATAGAACCCCTCTTGGTGGTAAGCCTGCCTGTGCAAGCTAGACATATGCATGGGTTTACAACTACAAGCATGGGTCACTTGTCTACACCTTGTGCAGCCCTAAGGAGATTTAAGATCCCATCTTGATCAACCCAAAATAGAGGCTGAAAAAGCGAGAAACTCACTTTACTCATCCTGTTAATTCCTCAGGGGTGCAAATACATCTGTCACTCCTGAAAACCTGCCATTCCTTGTTACTTACTTCCTAAAATAGCTGTTACCTCATAAGGTGACCTGCCACATTCCTTCTTTATCTTGTATAGGGTTTCTTTTCCTCTTTGCCTTCCTTTCTCTGAACCAGGAGCTGCCTTTCTGTCCTTCTCACAGGTAATCACCTCCTTGTCTCTATTGTATACCTTGTTTTCCTAGACAAGCTGGGGTCTACAGCCCTCTAGATAAGTCCCTCTATTGTTTACTTCTCCCCACCTTTCCTAGAAGTGATCTGAACATCCTAATGGCCTTTTCTGTGTTTGCCTGGTTTCTGGAAGTGTGGCACAGGCTTTCAGCCTTAACAATAAAAATGCTATCAAGAATTAAATCCTGCTAAGGATCATCTTCCATCTACAACCACAGCAAGCCATTTTGCATACAATTGCAGCTTGTTTTCTTTGCAAATTAGCAATGCAACGCCACTATCTATGCGTAAATCAGTAACAGATTTATTAGCCACCCACCTTGCCTTACATTGTAATGACTCTGATCTCATCGTTGGAAGCCTAAAAGAATAAATCACAGATGCCTTGTAGGTTGTGACTTCAGTTTTTCACTGCATTTAGGGGGTGAAACAGATTTATGAATACTTCAGCAGTACAGGTTAAAAGCTGGAATTTGTAGGTAGTAAGGGCTGTTGTGTAGGGCTGGAATGATCGGTATTGATTAAGAACCTGGACAGTATTTGTATTCTTTACCATATGTTATAGCAAAACATGTACAGAATTTATCCATAAATATATTAAAGTGTCTTTCCTATGTTATTAATAATACATAAGCTTCTGAGAATGAACATTTACTGCCCTTTAGTAGGTAAGTAGCTACAGATTTTAAGTTTCTCAATCTGAGGGCAGGAATGATCGACTCCTGGTATAAACAACATATGGTTTATTACAGTAAAGCATACCACTGTTTGTTGTTATTGGGAGGAACCTTTGAACCCCTTTAAATTACATGTTAGAGGAGCTGCTTGTAATTGCTCAACCTATTTAAAGATAAACCGATGTTTGACTTATTATCTGACATCTGCACACACAATGTCAATCAAAAAGTCCACCAGTAAGAAAAGCTTGTTCCTACCCTTGGACAGCTTTAGTATACCAATTTTTCCCTTTTATACACTGAAAATATTCTACAGTCCCCACAATCTCAGACTTAAGTAAATACTCCTTCAGAAATAATAGTTTTCACATCAAAAGTTTCAATCGTCCCCCAGTCAAAGAAACCAGTGAAGTCAATGAAAATTATGGCCTTCAATAACAGACTTTCATGTGAGGGAAGGGGCAAACTCCCTGGTGGCCATTCCAACTGCAGCAATAGATGTTGTGGTGTGTCCTGCAAGAAGCACACAATGTTTCTCAGTCCCAATCTTAGAGTTTAGACATTTATAGTGGCTGGTAGGCTGATAAAGAAATTTGCCTTACTCCTGTTTTCAAAGACTTTTGACTAGAAAAGACTCTTCAGGAAAAAGCGGTGTTATTCAACATCATGATTCTTTTTCTGCACTGTTGCTGGCTAAGAAAAGAATAGGTGTATGGTGTGCAGGTTATTGCTGAATATGTCCGAAAAGTCTAACACACTCAGAAAGAAAAAAGTACACCATGACAAACTTAAGTGATTAAAAGGTATTTTATTGCAAGATGTAAGATTTTAACAACCCAAGAGACACAAAACCTAATGCCAGTACAAGGGAGCAGAAGTAGAGTGAGGAACTTGTCTTTCAATAGTGTTTGTAGGGGCAGTCATTCAGCTTCCATTGCTAGAACCTATGTACACTGGTGAAGACATCTTTTGTAGGCTGTTAAATTGGGGTAATCTTTTCGTACTTTTATATCATTCAGTGTGCTTGTGACATTTGCATAACGGCTATACCCCATACATATTTAATACTCTTCCCTGCTGCCACAGTGTCACACCAGGGTTGTGGGAGGGTGGTGATGGGATGAGCAGTTGCATGCAAGCTGTGGTATCATGGTACTGAGAACAGTCCCACAGTATTTTGTATAACATTGAAATCCTGGATGATGTTCCAACTGGCTGGTGGAAATAACAGCTCCAGGCACGGACCCGAGTTCTGCAAATTCTTATCATAGCTGCAGAGAAGAAGAGGGCTGGAAAAACTCACCCAGTGCATCTCCCAGCCTCAAGGCAGGAGGAATTGCACCTCAGTCATTCCTGATAGCTGTTCGTCTCGTGTATCCTTAGAGACACCCAATGCTGGAGACTACACAATCTTGCCAGACAATCTGTTGCTGTGCTTCAGTGTCCTCACTACTGAAAGCATGATATTATCTGCCAGGCATTTCACAGGGGACAGTCTCTTCCAGTCTTTAATTTAGGATGTGGGCCAGGGCTGAGAAGTTCACCCCAAAACATTCATTCCCAAATATTTTGGGTGCTCTAAATGCCGTTCTGCTGTCCCTCAGTGAAGCTGAACATATGCTGTTAGTTCTGTGAAGTCTCCCACATGTCACGGGAAGAGCATCGGCTCACTCTGCTAGCAGAGCCTCTGGCCCCTTCCAGACATTGCATGAAGGAGCCTTGAATAATGAGAAAAGCTTGTTTCAAGCAGGGACTACTCCCTCACTACCCTTTGCTAAACATGCCACACCAGGTTTCTCTGCACTCTCCTATGTCTGGCACCAAATCCTTCTTTCTTAGGATGGCAGTTTTACCATCACGAGGCTGCGGTTGCTTTAGCTGGTTACTTCTTGCTCTGCATGGGCCTCTCCTGCCAAGACTCTCTTTCACCTCACATGGTCCTGGATTTCTCAGACATGAGGCACTGGGCTACATGACAGAAGCCTGCTGACTGTGTTTTAAGGTTTTGGATGGAGGAAGGTTATGGTGGTGCATGATGCCTCTACTTCTCCCATGAGCCAGGGTTCAGACCCACTCACAAATCTATGGATAAGACATGCTGGGACATGGGAAGATAACTGGAGGGAATTGAGAGGATGGGATGATAAGAGCAGGATCCCATGCTCAGTAGGCAAAACTTTGCAAGCCATGAACAAATATTAAACTGTATTCAGAGTTGTGGACAGGTTTTAGCTGGCCCTTTTAATCTCAGAAGTGAGGAACATCAATTCTTCTTGCTGTAAAACATTGTTCCACATTTGTAAGTCAATGACAGATTGACTCATTAGTTACCAAAAGACAGGGAAATAGACTTAGAAGTTTGACAAGTTATAAATACCTTCCTTTTTGTTTAGAATTACTAGAATTTTATACAGGGCTGTGCAAGAAGGATTATCACATGAATGGGTCTTAACTTTGCTGGCTGTATATGCAACTCCATCACTTCTCTTCCTGGAATAGTCCTAAAATATAGTGTAAACCATATAGAGGTCATAATAAGCAACTTAAAGGTAAGAATTGATTGAAGTTTGTTTCAAAATGCTGTGGATGCCACATGGCTCCAGAAACCCTCTTCTGTGTTCATTTCCAAACTGAGGGGAGGGGGTATTAAATTATGTAAATCAACCACAAGTTGCTTGACCTTTCCATGAGCACACCATAACTGGGGAGGACGAAATAAGCCCATTAACAGCAAGAGAGCAGCAAATCCTTTTGGGGGCCTCCAGTTGATTCTGCTTACCACCTCCAGTGTTGTTGTGGAAATTGCTGTCTGTGAACTGTTCCTCTCTCAGTGCAGCTCGTCTCATCCCAGGGCTTTGAGCTGCACAAAACATCCAACGTGCTTCAAAGGCATCAATGTGGAAAGCACCGCATCCCCCCGCATTCTGTCACTGCATCCACATGGCTGTGTGTTGCTAATTACTGATGTCAGCCAATAAAAGCAAATTTTCCAAACATGTGGAAATGCTAATGGAAGAAAATAAAACTAAAAAATGCCTTCGCAGGCCCTGATTACCTTGATCTTGGCTTGCTGTCACACTAGCCTGTCCTCATTGGGGAAAAGACATGAAGTTCTACAATCTCTTCAGCAGGAAAGGTATGCATGAAGGGTTTCTCATAGGTAATTATTTACAAATTCCCTACAACCATGCTGCCTCTGTTGTTTTTATTAACCTAATAAAATATATTATCTGGAGAAAAGCTTAGTGTATATAGCAGTTAAATTTATATGTGTTATTCTAGTATGACAAATATTTTGTTATAGTTTGCTAGCAATTATTCAGAATAACGCAAACAGCTTGGCATGATTGTAGCCTTGTGAATTGACATTTGAAATATTTATAAGTACAGCCATCCTGCCATATGGACTCTCTTTGGAGTTATCAGTCACCGCATCCTACTGCTGTTGCAACTTGGGTTCACATTCTGATGCTGTCTGATTCTGTAACTCAGGGAGCGCAGCTTTGGGCGCAGCACGACCTGCACCCCTCCTTTAGCCGTAGCTGTCGGCATCCACAAAGGAGATGAAGGCTCCTGGTGCACATTACTTGCCGAGGTATTCTGCAAACACCTGCTTAATGCTTGCATGCCCTGTTTAATGTAATGTGGTTTATACAGCATAATGGATCTCTTGGAAAGTGAGGCTTAAATGCAAAAAACCACCCATCACTGATCTCTCACTTTGAATGGTGTTATTATACAGTGAGGAAACAGAGGGCATCTTTTCTTGACCTGCTGGTTTACAGGGTTTCTCCTTATCGTGTAAAATGCATATGCCGGCCTGGCTAGCAAAGGCAGGATGTGTCATGTCACTGTTTTCCCTGAAAATGAGCCTTTCCGCTCTCACATCCAACATCTTATGAACAAATAGGTGGTATTTACCCATTCAACAGGGACTCACATCCCTGCAAAACTCCTATTGCCTTCAGAGAATTTACATTCATGGAAGTAATGATAGCAGAGCAGGGCCAGGCACTAAAGCATATATGCTGTATTCTTTCTTTGACTAATTAGCAGTATATATGAAATCTTTTATGTCAAAGAAGATGGAAAATCCTCCTGGTGAATTCAGTAAGGTCAGGGTTCCAGTCCTGGGAATTCAATCAAGTGCAAAGATCATTGGAAAGTGGGGCGGGGAGGGCAGGGGAGGAGAGGCATGGGGAGAAGTAGAAAAACAATAGGTGGGAGGGTGAGAGAGAGAGAGAGAAAGAAGATAAAAGAAAAGAGGAAGGAAAAAAAACACCTTTAAAATTGTATTTTCTACAGACATAAAGATTTTTGCCATTTTAATACCTCCTTAGCTTTGTAAACAGTGTTATTTGGTGACTGGTGCATTTTGTGTGTGCACAGGAGAAAAACCCCAGAGGATTCCCAGACTCAGTGTATCTACAAAACAGGGGAAGTGGGGTAGGAAAGAGAAAATAATTTTTTGCTAGCTCTGGGGAGATGCTCCAGGCAAACTGGGTGAACTGCTCAGAGAATAAACCTCCCAAAAGCATATTTTCTCTTCTGAGTGCAAAGGACTTTACCAAGCAACTGACAGCTCCATCTTCCCCTTGTCTGCACAGTGCTCACAACAGCCCAGAGGAGTTAATGTAAGCAATATAGGTCGGTGTTAGATACACAACGTCCTAAATGAAGCAGTGAAAATGGATGAGGAGATGGAGTTTACATGACAGGGAGTCTGAGTAACTCCACCAAAGCAGGGACTAGTTTTTTTCCTACGCCATGTAGTTCTGAAGTGCATCAGAACCGGTTTGAACACTGAGCACAAGGTGACAAGCTCTCATGAGACCCCGCCTGGAGTATGGTATCCAGCTTTGGAGTTGTCAAGATGGGGAAGGACATGGAACTGTTTGAATGAGTCCGCTGGAGGCCCACAAAAATTATCAGGGGGCTGGAGCACCTATTCTATGAAGACAGGCTGAAAGAGTTGGGGTTGTTCAACCTGGAAAAGAGAAGGCTCCAGGGAGACCTCAGAGCAGCCTTCCAGTATCTGAAGGGAGCTATGGAAGAGCTGGAGAGGGACTCATTGTCAGAGGGTGGAGTGACATAATGAGGGGTAATAGTTTTGAATTGAAAGAAGGGAGATTTAGATTAGATATTAAGAAGAAATTCTTTCCTGTGAGAGTGGTGAGGCACTGGCATAAGTTGCTTAGAGAAGTTGTGGCTGCCCCATCCCTGGAGGTGTTCAAGGCCAGGCTGGATGGGGCTTTGAGCAACCTGGTCTGGTGGGAGGTGTCCCTGCCCATGGCAGGGGGGTTGGAACTGGATGATCTTGAAGGTCCCTTCCAACTCTAACCATTCTATATATAATAGTATAAATATACATATATATATACACACACATATATACACATATACATATATAGTACATATACATACTACATATAAGTCTATGATTCTAATAGAAGGAAAGAAGTTTTAGTTGCTGCTAGGTCTGCTCCCTCTGGCTGTTCTGTGGATGAAAACATTTTGATTAGACTTTGATTAGATATCATTTTTAGGAGCATTAGCTTTGTCAACAAATTAAGAAACCTGAAAATGCAGAGGTTGCACCTTCCAGATGTGCTCCAGAACCACATGGCCTTTACTCATATTGTGTTAGATGCTATTACAATTTCTCCATCTCTAACTAAATAAAAGCCATACTAAGGGCAGTGAAAGAAAGCAAAGAGGATCTTCTCTTCAGGGAAACTCTCCAGCATTGGTGGCCAAGCTACAAGTCGGAAAGGCCCCGAGCATGTCTTCTGAAATAGAGGAGACAAATGGGAAACATGGGCTTTGTTCAGAATAAAAAGCAGATGAGGCTCAAAGGCACTATGGCACAAAAGGATTAGGACACAGCACAGTCATTTGTCATGGACAGCTCAGCTGGGATCCAAAAATCCCTGTAGATGTCTCCTACTCATCAAAAAGAAAATCCCAGCGCCTCCTTCCAATTCATATGTAAAAGGATGTTGACGGAGACACATGTTTGGAGATGAGTGGGTTTTTGTCTCAGAAAACGAATCCCTTTGTACAGGCTGACTGTCACAAGAGAAAAGACAAATTGGGCCATGTGCATCTTCTGTCTTGGCAAAAGGATCCAGTGCCTAGACAGGATTCTGCAGGGCTGAGGACTGATGGGAGGATGTGGCCAGGGGAGCTGGCAAAAGAGGGTTGGATCTGACTAACCTTCATCTGTGAGTGGTTCTGGGATGTGCCTGTCTGCCAGAGAGCCATGCTTGAGCTGAAAACCCCCTTTAAAAGTTCCCCTTGCCGCACACATGGGTGACTGCTGGACAGACAGGTTGCTGAGCCGTGCTCCATGGTTCTGCAAATGCTAGAGGAGCTCCTCTGAAGGCTTGGGCCTTCAGACTGCTCATTCTACCCAGGGCTTGGACAAGAAAAACTTCTGCAGCTCATTATACTGGCCAGCCTGTTCTGGTGTGATCTGGTCTGGTTGCACAATGGGCTGCCCAAAGCATTTTAGAAAAGGAGTGGCCCATGCTGATGAAGTGGTGACTTCATCAACAACCTCAAAAAAGGTCTTCAGCTGCTATAAATCAGCATTTCCCCTAATGACACCAAAGCAATTTCTTCCATCTTCACTTGCTGTGGATCGAACCCTTAATCGGTTATATTTTCATGTCATACCACATGCATAGGAGTTTACAAAGCCTGTGTTTGTTAGTTGCTCCTCAGACCTTTTAGAAAGAAATGTCTTGATCTTCACCTTGCTTCTCTGCTGCAAGGCAGGAGCAATCCCAAAGAAGCAGGTGGAATTCCAGTGGTGTAAAAGTGGTGGAAGCCAAAGCAGAATCGGGAATCAAGAAGTCTCATTGATCATTGCTCACAATGATCTTTCAGCTACCCTTATCAAATATTAACAATAATGATTTATTTATATAGCACCGACTGTGAGCTAGGTGCAAGAGGATAGGCATAAGTCCCAGAGAGCTAACAAACTAAATAATAAATACATATCAATCTGGAATAATAAATAATAAATCTTGAATCCCAAAGTCGCTTCAATTTTTTTGTGCAGGGGTGTTTGGCCTCACTTTTTCTGACCAGCAGGAGTGCTTGGTTAAAAAGACCAGATTAGAAATTAATCTCTTTGATGTTTACAAAGGCAATAGGGCTTTCACACCTTTCCAAGTGCAATTCAGCTGCGGGTAAAGAACTCTGCAGCTTGTGGAAGTGCTAATTAAAGCCAATAATAACATGATTCACCTTCAACCTTGCTCTGAAGTGCCCGGTGTTGTTTTGCCAGAAGGAGATGTTGCATCTCCAGGGCACTACATTTGAGGAGCGCTCTCGTTTCAGGGATCTGCAACGTAGCAACCATTTGGGCTAGAAGGGGAGGGAGCAAAGTTATTTAAATCAATCCTTGTCATAGGATCCCACTGTTTATTGATATCCTGGAGGTGAAAGGTTAATGCTTTACTCAGGAAACCACTCATCCTCCAAAATACTATTATTGTTTATCTTGCTGAAATCTATTTTTATATTTCCCAAGACATTTTTATTTAATTTCTGCTCCAGGTTGTCTTCACTGTGTTTTCATAGTATCACTGTACAGACTTAATCCTTTTCCAATCTGATATTGCAAATTGTGATGGAAAATGCCAAGTGTCTGGTATTCTTTTAAATAGAAAGATTAGCAGAAAGAAAAATTCTTAACTTCAGGCTACTTATTTTAGTGGAACATGAGTTATCAGGGACTCCAATCAAGTACTGAATTTGAAAGTAACAGATCAACTAGAGTAAACACTTGTCCCCAGGAATAATATGTCTTGTCACTTGAATGTCTTGGAACATGTTCTCATTTATCCAGCCATTTTCTTGCCACAGCAATTATAAAATGGCTGGTTTGAAATGAGATCTGTTTCCATTGATTTTATTCCCAGCGTGTATTTTTTTTCTTAAAGTCTTTGTACCTTCTGAGCAAGGAAGGGAAAGGTACATAAAACTGCAACACACACAAATAGCATCTCATGTGGACAGTTTTGCCTGTGGAATTCAGTGCTGGAGGAGCTTCAGGTGGAATATTGAATAACTAGACTGTAAATTACTAACACACATGATAATACGAATAAGTAGATATGTTGCTTCAGAACAGGGCTGGTGTACGTGATGCAGATGCAGCAATAATTGTCTCCTTCTCCACCTTTTTTCAGCATTTAGGATTTTCTTCTCCTCATAGATGTTCCGCATGGAAACAGTTAATAAATTCTTAGTCTGATGTAAGTTGGCAAATTCTCTTTATAGACGTGAACCTGGAGTTACAAGAATATAGTAATCGGAAACATGAATCAAGTTCTTCCCACAAATGGAATCTGGGAGAACTCAAAGAAAATGCTTCATTTGTTAGAACTGACATAAATCATATGTTGTTAAGACTATAGAAAACATCAAGATCCAACCATAGCTACTGAGAAGTTATAGAGAGGTTTTTTGTTGTAAGACCATTTATACAGCATTGTCAAAGGTGGAAAATAAATCTGTATTGTTCTTGTATTTTCTCAATGCCTAATCATTTATCATGTATTAAGGTGGAGTTTGCAAATGTTATTCAAACCAACTAACAAAGCTCTTCCTAATTAGAATTCTTCATTCAACAAATTTCCCTGCATCCTGAAGGGTGTTTCTTCCAGACTGTTTAGACTGGACCCACCAATTCACCTGCTGTCTGTTGATGTTTTAATCACATCAGGATGGTCAAGAGTGGCTTTACCCCAGACAAGCCCAAGAGACCTGCCAGGCCTCTTGGGAAAGCCTGAATAATTATCAGTGGATTCTGCCTGGATGAAAATGACTGGAAAAACCCTTCTCAGGGGTGGTTATGCTGTCTCTTTGCCCGTGGGAATCACAAGCTCAGAGGTACTCGGAGACTTTTCATGACCAGTCTGCTGCAGTGGCTCAGAATTAGAAGCTGCTATTTAGATCATCCCTTTAGAAAATAAAGCTTTTGGATTTTTCTCAGATAGTCAGAATTGTACAAATTCATGTCAACTCAAATAAACAAAGCAGAAAATTTGTGGTTGCTTATTAGCCTCTAACTTATTCTCCAAAGCATGAGATGCAGTCAGAAACTCATAACTCAGGCCTCTTTTTGTTTAGTGCTCTCCTCTTCCTTGGTCTGCCCACTCATGCTCTTTCCTCCTCTTGCTGGGAGACTGCCATCCTCGGTGGATAAGGAGGCAAGTACTCACCTTCCTGCACGTAGTAAATCCTTACAAAGCAGCCTGCAATATATCAGTCTTCTAATAGTCACAAAAGGCAAAGGGTTCTTCAGTTGGGGCACAAAATTGTGGAAAGGAATGAAAATAAATCACATTTTATTTGCCAAGGGGCAAAATTTTGCCTGCAAGTCACTGGCCCTGAACTGATGATTTATGGAGAGCAGGCATGAAGTGATATAGTCCTTGAACCAAATCCTGTTGGCCCCTGGAGTCTCAAAGGTGAAGGCCAGTAAATGGCCCTCTTCTAAGTTCTTCATTTGATGACTTTGCTGACAGGCAAAAGCATCCCATGGAAGCCATGTAGGCAACGGTTCCCTGGACAACTGCTGGCAAGTGCCGTCTTTTATGAGTTGTTCATTAAATTCATTTCCACTGCTGAGAGACAGCCATTACTTCTCCTTTCCTGCAATGTTAGCAATTAAACTTTGTCATTCCTGTGTCCATCTTTCTGGTGTTTCACAGCCATTTCCCACCAAGGGCGATTCTGCTCTCTGGTCTGTGAAGCAGATCTCCCCTGCTGTGGACGGATACCTCAGGCATGACCCCCATCCAAGGCAGATCCAGGAAAAACAGCTGTTAAAATGAGGGATGCTTTCCGTACTGGCAAGCTGCACTTTCCCCTGCTGCTCCTTCTCTCTCTCCCAGGGATCGTCCCATGGATTTCTCGGGTCAGCCAAGGCTCTTCCACCTCTTCCACCTGCTCATCCTCACATCTGGATGTGTGCACACATGGCCCCAGGTGCCTTCCCAGAGAGCTGAGTTTCAGCGAGCCCAGTTTTAGCGTATGTTGCCAGGCACTCAGAGCACTGCTGGCCACCTTCCTGGCAGAAAGCACCCTGCCAAACCCCAAATCCATACAGATCATATAAAGGACAGTAGAAGTTTTACCTTGTTTGAGATTCGTCCTAGGGTTTTTTTCCTTTGGAAGAATTATTCACTGACATCTTCTAGGCAGGAAGGAGCTGCCAGCATCACTGGTCATTATTAAACATCAGTTTTGTTGTTTCTCCTGAGACTGTAATTTGTAACAATACAACCCAGCAGCAAAATATTCACAACATATCCAAGGAGGCAGAAGCACTGAGGAACAGGGAGAGTCACCTGAACTACCCCAAATGAGAAATCCTACTGTCTGGTGAAGTTTTTGCTATGAGTGCTGGTCCCAGAGGACAGTCTGCACATGGGTCAGCAGTTATTTGCAGCAGCACTTTGCAAATGAGCAATGAGGGTGGTTGTACATTTTGGGGTAGGATGGGTGGGATGTGATCAGGGTCCTGCATCTAAAGGGAATGGGTGAGAAGATCAGTCTTCCTCCTATATCCTAACAAATATATATCCTTCCTCCTTTCTCCTAACAAATTCTAGTCACTTTACAGTCCCCCATCCACCCTGCTGACCCTTCCCACCTTCCCCTAAACCTCCCAGTTGCATCACAGCCTACCCCTCAGGCATTTCTTTTGCAAGAAAGCAGAACATTTTCATGTCCAAACGTTGGATCATTTCAAGAAAGCGAATGTATATACATGTTTTCTCATTAGAGAAAGAAAAAGGTAACAATCAACTTCTAAATGCTGTGCACAGTTGCTATTCTAATTCAAGCACAGCGTGTAATACAAGTGACTGTGGTAGGCTCTAACATTATAAATGACACCCCATTGGTGATGGAGACAAATCAGATTATGTGTGAGTAGGTTATTGATTGTGCTTAGATTTCTTAATCTCTTAAATCAATGAAAGAAGAGTAGATAACAGAGGGAATGTGTGCTTGGAGAGCAAAGCTTCTTTTAACGCCGAGTTTTTAATGAGAATTTTTTAATACTTAGTAATATCTTAACTGGAAAAGCACTTAGCCAACTTGAAGCATAGGTCGCTATTTATTACCAAGATGCCTCAATCTAGATTCCTCTCTTGGTGTTTACACTAGACATCAATCCTGATTTACCTCTCGTTGAGTTAATGAAAACATGCTATGCAGTTTTATTAAAGAAAATAAAGTCTTCAATTGACTGCCTTTGAAACAGTACAACGAATCCTGAGGAGATTAGCATAAGGATTAAACATACAGATTTTGTTGCAGGAGTTGTTTTCATGAATACAGTCTTAATTGATTGTAGCAAAACAAATACGCACGTTGGTAATGCACGCTGAGCCTCCAATTCAGCATTATTTTAATTAAGTCTTTTGAATGATGAATTTCAGTACAGCAGATGTTCTTGAGTATTCAGGTATATAAATATAACCGGCGTCAGTATCTGATAAGCCAACAATTTGAGAGTTTAAGCACATATGAAACTGAGCCAATTGTTGAGAGTTGAAAATGGAAGGAATTTGCTAAACTGCTGCTTGCACCTGTTTTGAATTATGATGTTGTTCCCTCCACACTAACCTCGGGGGAAAGAAAGAAAGAAAGAAAAAAATCTTGTCTGCAATGCCAGGACATGGGGAAGGAGAGGTGCTCGCTCCTCATTTGCAGGTTCTCATTAACCAATTGCAGCAGCTGAACCTTGGGAAGAGGGAATTTCAGTACATTTTACGCACCGGGTATTTTATTCAACAGATCTCTCTGCACGGCCGCAAACACTTCATTGCAGAACTGAAGGTGAATAAAAAAATGCCAAACCCTATGATCAAATAATTTTAAGGTTGAAGTTAGGTCTCCTTGTGAGTAAAGGAGTACACTGGGCAGTCGTTTGTGTTTCAGATAACACCCGTTTTGACAGGAAGTGCCTAATGAATTTTAAAATGTTTTATGTCAGTTTGAATTTTAAATGGGATCATAAACAGTATTGGTCTTCGAAGTATTTGGGTGTGTTCTCATTAAATTTTCATATTATAGCCTTATAATCAGCCCCAATGCATGGAGCTCTTGTGCCTCAGCACTAGGTCATTCAGAACCATCATCCTTTTGCTGCAGGAAATGTATTGATAAATGAACTTGGCTTTCTTCAGTACCTTGACATTTCTCTTATTTTATTGTTCTCTACCTTTAAAGATGTATGACCAGAAAAGCCCTCCCTGTTTTGAGCATGTCCAGAACTTCCATGGAAAAGCAACAAAACTTCTCAGCTGTATGAGAGAGACTGAGGAAAGATAAAGATGAAAAGAAACTCGAAAGGTACTCGGGTCTCCTGCTGAATGACCTCTGCTTTCAGAGAGGGCTTCTCTATCCAGAGAACTTTTAGGCACTGAGACTTACAAACAGAGATGATTTCAAGTCACCAGTTGATGCAGCCACTTGTAGGGCAAAAATGACACCTCTCATTTATCAGAGTTGAACAACACAGTGAAAACATGTGAGAAGGAAAATTGAGAAGGATGCTCTATCTGAGCCATTTTAGGAAGACGGGATGTTGTTATCAGAGCTGAGGTTGACCTATATGCATTTTTTCACGGGTGCTTGATCTGACATCTAAAATATGACATCAGGAACAGCCAACCTGAGGGCACAGATCATGAGGAAGAAAGTCACCTCAGCTGTCACCAGCACTGCCACACTCAGCACCTCGCATTGCCCAACCAAATTTCTGCGAGCCCAGCATTGCCTGTGAGATGTCGCATGGACCCCATGTGAGCTCCGGATACTGACCCTCTTAATCTTTCTACTTTAGTTTCGGAGCCCCAAATTTATTCTGGGGGAGACCTGAATAGTTTCATATTCAGGAGAAGCATCAGCCCCTTCAGACTCACAGATTAATACACGTCTTCAATATTTCACTACAAACACATCAGCTTCCTGTTTTATATTAAGTCCTTCAGGATGGATTTCAGGGCCCGTTCTAAGCGTGTCTGAAAATTTCCCTTTCCATTACTTGTTTTTACACTTTTCTCCCTCCTTTTGTCCCTTTCATTCTCATCCCTGAGCTTTGTTGGCTCTGGAAGCCAGAGACAGCCATCCATCACAGGTTATTTGACATGAAGGTGATTCACAGTCTCTCAGCTCCTGGCGTGTGGACAAGTGTGTCGGAGTATGACCTAACATTTAAATAATGATTCGCTGTTGAATATTATGAGAAATCGGCTGACAATTTCAAGGTAATGCCCTTTCAGAGATATACAGTATTAATTCTTTACTACCATAGAGCTGTATGTTCACTTGGAGGATCTTAAATAAAGTTTACACTTTGCAATTAATTTAGTGAAATTCTGAGTTAAATGACTTGCTATAAAAATATTAAACATATTACAACTGTCTGGCCATGGTCTTCTAAATGGAAGGGAGGTTTAATTATTTTAGAAGAGAAATATAAACAGTGTCAAGATTTAACCACTGCTCAATTTAATACAACTTCTGCCTAATTTTACAAATCATTATTTATACAGTTAACATGCATAAAAAATTAATAAATGACCTCCATAATATGGCTTTTGGTATAGTTAGCAGTGTAGGCAATTATTACAGTAATGTTGAAAAAATCCACCAGGGAAATCTGTACTTGCTTTCCAAACTCTAGAATCATGGAAAGGGGAAAAGAAAGGGAGGAAAAACCATCCAAAAAAGGAGGTTCACTGGGCAAATCTTAGCCATGAAGTCAGTCTTGCATCTCTCCTACAAAAACTGGGCAGAGAATTTGATTTCAAGGCTTTGAGAAAGTGCGGGACTTGCAAGCAGAGCAAGCATGAGGGGAACATGAGCATGATTCTGTCACCTTGGTTCCTTCACCAAGAGCAGCTCCAGGATGAAATGACAGCAGGAATGTTCTCCTGGCCAGCTTGCTGCACGCATAGCGGTGAAACCTCCTGGGGTACTAAGAGCTCTGGCCAAAACCCAGTGCAAGCATTAGTGCTACGAAGTGTCTTACATGGGGAGGAGCAGCAGAGACCATCAAATACTCTTTCTGTCTGAGAAGTTTCCATCAGGAGCCATCTGGCATCCCCACAGAAGTGCAGACAGGGCACAGGAAGGACTGGGCTGCAGATACAGAAACTATTGCACTCTGTTGCCACATTCTAGTGGTTTCATCCTGTGTTCCATGGGTTACTTCTAAGGGTACAAGGAAGAAAATTAAGAAAATCAATCTTACTGGTAGCAGATTTGCACATGTTCTGAATCCCCTTAGCTCCTGTTCCAGCTCCCAGTAATGCAGGGATCTGTAGGGTGAGCATGCAAAGTTGTATGCAGCAATGCATCCAAAGTGCAGCCTGCCTGTTTCCAGAGGTTGTATGGGACAGGACTGCTTTAACAGTGGCTTTAACGGGCCACTGATAGGGCCAGATACCTCAAAACAGTATGGAGGAAATCTCAGCTCTCTTGGAGTTAGTGGGAGTTTCAGCAAGAGTGTGTCCCTCAAGTTTTGCTCTGAAATGCACACTAGATTTTCAAATAGAGTGAATTTTCAAGTATTTATGCCACTTAAAAGATTGGCCTCTACTGGCAAAATACTGTCTCCCCTTCCTGCCTTCTTGCTGACTTTTAAACTTGCACACCCTGCTGATTTACATCTGGAAGCGTTAGCTGCGATATTTGGAGGCACCCACTGTATGGTAATTACTTAATTCCTTTCCAAAAAGAAAGGGAGGAGGCAGGCAGGACTGCACGCAGATAACATTTTGAATGTTTCATTACAGCAGCACACCCAAGTGATCTGATGCCATCCTTTTTCTCAACAAGAAATAGAGAAAGAGAAGGGGAGAAAGTTGTTCTGCTTTCTTCTGAAGGGTGATGTAAAATACAAAGGATCAGAAGTGGGTACTGAGCTACCACAGGAGCTGCTTCAATACCACAGTGCTTCAAAGATGCCTGTTTGTCAGAGCCCTAGGTGGTACTACTCTGTGTTTGCAGGATGAACTTCAGCCAATAAAACAACCGTGCAGCGCTCTTTTTCTCCTTTATTAAAAGGCTTCTGGCAGATAATGGAAAATTATCTCTTCAGACACTGCAGAGGGGTTTTACTGCACTAGACAATATAATAAAAGATATTCGCTCTTCTGTAAAATTATTGAGGGTATTTTTTAAATAGTCTTTCAGAAGGTCGGCGGGGTGAGTCCCCAAGCATCCCTCAACAATGTTATATGCAGATTCGCTTCCAAGTCATTTTAAGAAAAGGAAAGACTCTCCACACCCATTAATATATAAAAGATTCAAACTATTTCTTGGGGAAAAAAAAAGGCCAATGCTGTTCTTTGGCCTCTAACCTGCATCTTTCTACTATGTAGATCTTTTTGTCAGCTGAGTGAGCTGAACAGACTTGCTGAGCTGTCACAGGACCCAGAGCACCGGGGAGGCATGGGAATCAGGGAAAGAAGGAGGATGGGGGAAGCAGGGAGGTATCCAACCGTGGGGAATCTCATCTAGAATCAGTAGGTGCTTTACCATTGGATTCTATGGAGGCTCAGAGTCTCAGGGAGAGATGTGGAGAAGGTCAGAAGTCCAAGAATTTCCCAGATCCATATGGAGAAAAACAAATCATGAAAGTCCCCAATTCCTCTATTTTCTCTCCCTTTCCTGACATTAACTTCCCAGATCCACTCAGCTGTATTCCTCTTCACTGTTTCTTCATTACTGAAGGCAGTTGAGAAAATCAAGCAGCATTTGCAAGTGTGGATTAATGAGATTCATCAGGGCTTTGCTTCAGTTTATCAGGAACTCTGACATGCACTGGGATGTGCCAATTAAGATCCAGTCATTATTCTTAATGGCACCTGGCAATGAAATACCAGGATATGCTGCCCACATTCCTATGTACACACAAGACAAAGAGCATTTTCTACTACAGAACTACAGTGTGCATCCCTGGTTATCAACAGAAGAAATTTATGCACCAGAAAGCCTCTCCTCACCCTGGAAAACCACATCTCTCTGTGGCTGCTCTCTCTGTACGAACCTATATTTCAGCTGAAAGAGATGCACTATGATTTAGTGAACTGCCTGTTCTCTGGCAAGACCAATATCTCTTTATATTTCAAGTTCAGGAGGGCATTTAATCATTACAGTTCGTTGGTGCTGTGTATCATACTATGCAACAAACTATCTTAACATGAAACTCTCCTCGCACTTGCTGTTTCTCACACTTCCCAGCATTAATTAGTGAAGTCTGACAAAAAATGCAGAATCCAGCATGTTTGGGAGACTTGGAACCCACCTCAGCTCCACATTTTGCAATGAATCCCCCAAGTAGCTCAAAGCAGACCCAGAGATCTTAGCCCTTAAGCTTTGGCATGTTTTAAATCCAGGTCTTGACCAGCATGCCAAGACTCCGAGTCAAATGACTCACGTATGAGGCACAGTTTGAGAAACTGAGTGGGTGTTGTTAAGGTTATTAGGACTCCTTCAAATCACTTGAGAGCCAGAGGCCTTCTGGGTTCATCGTATTACATGAATTCTGCCCAGAAAGTGCCAGCTGGACATACTTGTTCTGGTTCTATCAATGATAAAGCTCTTTTGTAGCTGAGTATCTTATTCTTTCATTAGCTCCAGTAGTGAGGTTTTTGTGACATTCACATAAAGGAGATTAGTATCACTACCAAATATCAACCCAGCCTCAGAAACAGTATTCTGAGAGCTTCCAAGATCACTGCTATAGAAAGATGGTATCCTGTCTTTAGGACATACAAAATACCACAGTGACAAATAAACCTTCTCTGGCATGGTCTGTTTTTTGGCATTTGTCTTAGTTGTCTTTTATGTGTTATCAGATGTTGATAGCAATGAAGTCTCTGTGTGTGGAGGGGATGGGTTACAGTCCCATCTGCTTTACATTTTTGTGTTGTTTACACCTTGGCTGCTTCTAAGAGCAAGAGATTGAGTTAGTTGACCCAAGTAGTCCCTTCCAGTTACATGTACTTTATCAGGAAGTTCTCACTAATCCATGTATTGTGAAGGAGCCCTTTGTTTCAGGAGTGCTGTTCCCAAGGACACAGCTATTTTCTGCCCAAATTTTGCGCTAGTTTGATATTTATTTTTCTTACCATGATATCTCCGTGTGTGGAAAAACAGACTCTCTGTTCAAACAAGGTGCTTGTACTTTTTCCCTCTGCAGCTGACTTGAAGCCTTCAGCTTGCGTAGGCTGCTGATCAATGACCACGTAGTTTGGTATTTCTAAGAAGGCAAAATTGGCTGACGTATAAAAACCCACAAGAGAGTGCACAGAATAGGTCATTGTGTGTGTATGTGCCTACTGGCATGTGAATTCAGCTTTGTCTGCACATGCAAGTGCGAGGATTTGCAGACAGAAGGAATGCAGGAGCCTTTGGGGTACAACTGGCCTATTTTCATCTTCTCTAGCTACCAGTCTGGCCAAGACTTGAACTGAGGAATGAGCAACCGAGGTTACGAGTAGTGAAGCATCCCCTCTCTGATATTAAAATTACTTCTGCCTTATCTTGTCAAAGTTGTGTAATTTGTATCATCATGTCACCAGCCAAGCCACAAACAGACCTTCCAAACTATGAGCTCAGCCCACAAATCACACTCATTAAGGCTTCAAACTTTTGCAGAGTACAAATAAGGAACTTTGTAACTTCACTTATGCCTCTATATGAAACCTCTACAATTCAGTCATCCTTCCAAAAGCTATCTCAGGCAGATTTACAGAAGTTGGCCCCTCTGCTATCATGAATGAATCACTGAGGATAACATCTTTATTAAGTTTCTACAACTTGGCTCTGAAATAGCAGTGCTATGTGTAAAATCAAGGTCTTGGAGGGCAATAGAAGCGTATACACTGGGTTCTGCATGATCCAAGAGGTGATCACAACACCAACAATGTGCTTCAGCAATGGTGAAATAGAAAGTAGAGTTAACCTTTAGAAGCACACATGGCTTGCACCTTCTCCAGTCAAAACATTACAAATTCAATCTTTTATTAAATAGGTTTCTGCAGGGGACAATGCTGTGCCACTAATTAGGAATGAAATATTAGTGCAAAACAAGCAAGCTTAGTACAAGTTAAAGTTTTCAAATTCTCACTTGCCTAGTAGGAAAGGTTAGTTAGACAATGATAAGTCTAAAGACTGATTAGGTGTGTAATCGTGGTGTTATTATGTTAATGCATTTGTTTGTTGTCTTCTCATCAACAAAAGATTAAGCAAATCCCTACATGAAAGCTCGAGGTGAAACAGACTCCTGGAGAAGGGTTTTGGGTAGCAAATCTATGTATTATCATCCCTTCTTTGTGGAGCAATTACTGGTGCACTGGATGCTTTTTCCTCAGTTCTCACAGGTGGCAAAACCACAGGTGCTGCTGAGCAGTTGTGTTTACAGTTGCTGTTGCTCCTTGGACTGACTTGGTCTAAGAAGGCAGCTTATTTCATTAGAGTTTAATTCACCAGTTAAACCACTGATGGGGGCAGCGGGGAACACCTTTTGAAACCAAAAACTGTCTTTGACTAAAGAAATAGCATGGGGTTGTGTAAGCTTTTTTTTTTTTTTTTTCTTGGTAATATTTCCAAGTCCAAAAATATCTTATAAGCATGGCCCACTTGTGCTGGACTTGATTAAACTTTTTGGCTGGGCACATATGGAACCTGGGAGCCAGGCATCTCTCTGCTGTGCTGTTCTGCCAGCAGCCCCGTTTTCCAGGATGCTGTGCTCAAATCTGAGCCTCCTACAAACCGGGCATGTAAATGAGGTGGGTGGCTAGAGGGTCATGCAGCAGTGTGTGGCCAATAACTCAATCACGTTTTGCGTAACAAGATGCACCAAGTGCCAAATTTTGCAAGATCTTGATCTGATCTTCTAATTTTACAGACTAGACATCAAGCACCCTATCACATAACAATATAGTGCTGGTCATGGATATTTGACAGAAAGTGTTATGTCACTGAAATGGAGTTTTCTTATAGTAATACTTTGCCATTTCTTTCTAGGAAAATAATACCAAAAAAAGCATTTGGGTCAATTTTCCCATTTAGACTCATTTGAGAACATTTCCATTTCAAAGTGTTTTATATTTTCTTTTGCAAAAAAGTATTAGTCTATAGAATTTTTTTTTCTCTAAAAGAGGAGAAACATGTACTTGGAAATGAAGGAAATATCAAGATTACAGCTGGCCCCTTGCAGAATTATAGCTCAATGCATACTGAAGACCCTATCAATGTGTCACGATATGAAAGAGAAACAGATCTATATAGAGAAAATAAACACTGAAATAATCATGAAGCTAATTTCATTACCTCAGTGGGAGGTAAATGTGCTTAATTTTAAGTACACTATCTTGAGGCTTTGCTGAACAAGCAAACTGAGCAACTTGATGATATCTGCAAACTCTAAATAAAGTAACAACAACAGCAACACACTGAAAGAGGGAGGAAAACATCACTGGGACCCAGCAAAATGTGTGTGTTATCGCTGAAGCAGTAATCCCAGCCACAGCGTGTTTTATTTTTTCTTTTCAATGACAGTAAAAGCTTTGAGTGACTCACAGTTTAATGCACACTGGTATTTAGCACAGAATTATCCTTCCTGACCTTATTTTTCAGTCTGTTTCCAGTTCATTTCCATGTCCTTATTATGAGGTTCTTTTTAGTCCAAGCTGGAACACAACTTGGGCTCAGTTTGGGTAGGCTTTTGCTGCTGTCAATTGAAATTCTTATATCAGTTCTGTCCCCGTGTAGGAATACCAGATCTGCAGAGACTGAGGTGAACTCTGGCTGCCAAACTTGTGGAAGATAGACAGGGAGATTGTACAGTTGGGTCTGTCGCCAGGGCAAGCCAATCCCAGACCTCTGGGGAAACTGTGAAGAACGGTGCCAAGTGCAATGCGGCTTTTAGTCATCATAATTGTATTTATAAAGCCACCAGGCCACCTGCCCAAGTGCTCAAGTTGCTGCTTAGATGATTAAAATACAGTAATCAGGTCATAAAATATGGATTAGAAGAACCAGACAAAGTGCTAACGCATGGCATGGAAAGGGAGCAAGCCTCACCCTCGAGCAAACAGAAGCAAACACAAAACATATAGATCGCTCCAAATCTGGCATCATCACTGTTGTAGGACAGGGGATGCCAAATCAAAAGGTGAACTGGAGCCGCGGCTGAGCAGGTCTCCAGCTCTCAGGTGGTCTCCTCCAGGAGCAACCCACCACTGGTACTGGTTCAGAACTGTCCCTGCACAGCAGCTTTGACCACGGATGGTCTGCACCGCGTTTGGCGACTCACTCTGAAAGGTCTCTTGACACATCCCTCACCCTCACTACAAATAATCTTGGAGAATATATATGCTACTCTACTGTAAAATGATAACATCTGATCTTTCTCTCCAGTCACCATAGTTACCTTTTCATCTGAAGGAAGGAAATTGTGCTGCGCGGGTTTGGGGTTTTTTTGTGATTTTTTTTTTTTTTTTCCCAAAGGAAACCCAATCAGGACTAAGCACTGATTCAGTTCTGAACCCAGCCACATCTTTCCTGCAGCTCATTAGCAGCCTGTGAGATCTGCCCAGGCGTTTTTCTTTCTCTGTACGTTTAGTAAGTGAAAGCTTCAACTGTACGGTGAAGTCTTTGTGCATTTTCACGATCTTCCACTAGGTGCCTTAAGTGCAGGAACGGTTATTCAGCTAAAAGACTGTTTCAGCTAAAACACTAAAAAACTTGTTCAGCTAAAAGACCGGTTTATGCAGAAAATGTCATCTTAATAGTCCCAGACTTATAGCAAGGTTAGAATTGGCAATGCCTCTCTGCAAACAGAGCATTGACCGTGAGCTTTCTATGTTACAAGCAGTAGCCCGTGCAGGAAATCTGAAAATAAATTTAATACAAAACAAAACGACATTAAAAAAATTGTTAGGTACTTTGGATTTGTTATTTTCTGGGAGCATTAACACACAATTCTGAAAAAAAATTCCTTCTTGGAACAGGGAACTCTGGTCTGGTTTTGCAGGCTGATGGGATCTTAAGAAGGAAAAGAAATATGAAAAATTGAATGTAAGTAGGAATGCTCATTATTCATGGTGGTAAGTGGGAATCTTCCTGGCCAAGGATAAATAGCACTCATTTAAAGAAGTATCTTATCATAGAAGAAAAATAAAAGCAAATTATAAAAATAACTCTACATGGAAGAGGATTATTCTTGGAAAGACTCAGAGGGCCAATCATAGAATGGTTAGAGTTGGAAGGGACCTTAAAGATCATCGAGCTCCAACCCCCCTGCCATAGGCAGGGACACCTTCCACCAGACCAGGTTGCTCAAAGCCCCATCAGCCTGGCCTTGTCCTATATTCTTTGCTTTGTCAAAGAAAGAAGGGGTCACCTGGAAATTTCAGTTGCATCATCAGGAACTCCTCAGGTGGCCCTTGCTTGGTTTGCCAAGTAAAGATGAAACCAGGCCCACTGTCTCCACACCTGTCCTCCTCCAGGAAGAGGGAGTGAGGGGATGCCAAAACACTAAAACTGGGCTGGCAGCATAATCTCTGGACTCCAGCTGAATCTGGCGTGACATACAGTTACCCTGAGGCTTCTCTAATACCTGTTACCAACTACCTCAACACCTTGTCACATCTGTGTCATCCGCTTTCAGTGCTACACCAATAAATCAGTCCTAGGAAAAAGGGATGTTCTCTCAGGTGGAGAAAAGTAACATTCTCCATAAAAGAAATTCAAAGTAAAGCATTTTGGTTTTCTACCCAGATAGAAACAGTTTGTTTCATGGTTGCACCACAACAGGCTTGGCCCAGGAGAACACAGGGATGGGATCACAAAACACTAGTAGAGCCACAGCAAAGTATTTCCACGGTTGAAGTGAGCCCTGCTTACATCCTCCAACCAGCTATTTCAGCCTTTCCAAACCAGAGTACTGTCAGGGTGGTATAGAGACCTTCCTCCTAAGTCTTATTGGATGGCTGTGCTCTTGCTACGTATCTATGCTATCCCATTTGAAATCCATGGGAAGTTTCTTAATATGTTAAAATCTACCTTTTAAAAATCTGCTTGCTTGCCTCCTTTGGCTGAAGACAATGTCTTGAAGCTGGACGTGACTTCCCAGCAGAGAGGATTTGTTCCTGAGCATAGAGCTTTCATGCAAGCATTTTCTGACAGCCTGAGAACACTTGGTGTAAATTGCTACCAGCTCTGAGCTTGCCCGTTTATATCATGGACACCAACAGTGCACACCTGGATCATACACGTGATCATTCCACATCTGCAATTTATAGTTACAGGACAGACCAGCCCTTCTACCTGCAACTGAACAATACGCTTACAGGTAAAAAAAAAATCAGATACTTATTCCTTACACTCAAAATACAAATACAGGGAGTACAAAAACATATATTAAAAAAAAAAGAAAGAAGAGAGCAGGTACTTCTGTCATATACTGTCTTGCTTTTTATAAACCCAAATTTAACATGAATGATAACATCGCTTTAGAAGATAGAATTGGAATGTTCAGCCAGTTTGCCTACCTTTCTATTAATAATAAGATCAAAGCAAAACAAAAAGAGAGATAAATTAACCTTATTTCACCAGAAAATGATATGAATAATACGTGTTTTTACACTTTTACTTTTTTTTTTGTTTGCACAATTATCTCCTATACTTCATTGTACAAAACTGCTCTTGTTTTTTATCATGATGTCGATAAGTATTGTTCTTATATTCAAGGCTCTTCCTCTCCTCTAGGTTACTTTCCTCAGGTTGCCTGCAACACCATCACGCAGTAATGGAATGAGATATTTGGACCCCTAAAAATGGAAACTCTAATTTAGATCTTGCCCTGGAAGAAAAGAAAATAAATCCCAAACCTGTAGGCATTCTTCTGAGTCTCTTCCTCTATCACCAATAAAGAACCACTTGAGGGATATTCATATATATGCACATCTCATCCACTCATCCACTTTATTATGCATAACACAAATTACTGAAAAAATTGCAATTTCTGTGATTCAAGTAGATAAATTTGTTTTTCTTAACCTCTGTCAAATTATAGATGGACTGTATTGTGGCATTTTCATTTGCAGTACACTAAGCAGAGTATAGAATCCTGTTGAATATAGAATTGAATTGAAACCACAAGTTTCTACTTGATATTATAATCAGAATTGCAATAGGGAAACATCAAAGCCCATAGAGATGTTGGGCCATCTCAATCTGTGGAGGGTTTCAAGAGCCATTTGGACCAAGCCCTGAATAGTCTGGGTTTTTCTTAGAGTTAACTCTTCCTTAAGCAAGAGATGGGACTAGAATTCTTTCCAACGTGGATTATTCTACAATCCTATAATACCAGATAATTGAAACGTGTTTCAAAGGCGGCGTGGAAACTGGTAAACAAAGGAGGCAGAGCTGGAAAAGAAAATATGTGGAAGATTGTTTAATCACTGTTTTAAATAGGAAATGATTCAATGCATCATGACAACCAGGTGGCACTAATACCCAGGGGTGCCACTTATTGCTTACATTTGGATAGGAAGTTGTTTGCAGAAATGTTTTTGTAAATAAGAGGAAAAATTCTGCAAATGAAACAAAGTGCAGAATATTATTATATAAATACTTAGAACTGGAAACACTAATCTTAGCAACAGAGGAACATAAACTTCTAAACTAGAAATGATGATCGCTCCAGGATTATTCAGATCATTTCCATGGTTATTAAACTGCTTTTTTTTTTTTTTTTTTTTTT